>CAUYRH010151770.1:0-176015 GCA_963574655.1 Perodicticus potto
CATTCACTTCTGGGTTCTGGCCCTAGCAGTACTCTCTGGAGAGAATTTACACTTTATCTGTGTCAGACCTCATATTTACTTTCTAGAACATTTATTTGTGGTTTATGGACACAGTTGGAGCTAATTTTTCTCCCTCACAAGTGTCTGCAATTGAGTCCTATGAATCAAAACTGAAACCTGACTTGACTTTCTTTTCTTTCTTGTTTTTTTTTTTTTTTTTTTTTTTGGGAAACCTGACTTTCTAACACTCCATTTAGGTTGGAGGGTGAGGGCAACCACTGGCAAAGGACAGTGATGGCCACAAAAGGAATCAAGTTTTCTTCTTTTGCTATTCCCAGTGCCAGGGAGATGGGGAGGGAGGAGCATTAGAGGTTTTTGAGGTGGGGTTAGGGGTGGGTAGGATATGAGGAGATTCTAGTTTTTTTTTTTTGAGACAGAGACTCAAGCTGTCACCCTGGATAGAGTGCTGTGGCATCACAGCTCACAGCATCCTCCAACTCCTAGGCTCAAGCGAGTCTCCTGCCTCTGCCTCCCAAGTAGCTGGAACCACAGGCGCCCGCCACAACACCCGGCCATTTTTTGGTTGCAACCGTCATTGTTGTTTGGCGGGCCTGGGCTGGATTCGAACCCACCAGCTCAGGTGTACGTGGCTGGCGCCTTAACCCGTTGAGCCACAGGCGCCAAGCCTAGATTCTAGTTTTTAACTTCAGGTCTCATCGCCTCCCCTTCCCACGGAGGTAACTTTGAAGCAGAGTAAAATGGTGGAAAAATGTAGGATTGGAAAGGAAAACACAAACTTTGCTTTTCTACATAAAGAGAGAATCACAGGGGATTTTTTGTTTTTTCACTTCTCCCTTCCATCCTATATGCCCCTCCCCAGTTCCTGCAGAGTTCTGATTTCAATTGCTGTCTGTTCTGCAAAGGATCCTTTTATCTCCCCACTCAACTTCCCCAGGTAGGAGAGTTAGTGGTATTTGCCGTTGAAAAAGAGATGCCTGAAGAGACAACAACGATTTTCTCAGGTGATGGAGAACCTGGAAGTCACAGTGACCTTTGCAGACAGGCCTAAAAATGCCAATATTTGTGATTCTAATACGAAAGCTAACAATAATTTTACTGCCAGGAAAAGCAGTTTCTTGTGTGCAAGCAGACCTGGACGTCCCCCATCTAGTAACACACCAGATATTTTAGCAGGACGGAGATAAATAGTATAACTTATTAAATTGAATGTGGTATGAGCCTGACAGGCAGGATAGAGATGCCTCGTATCTGGTGTGATAAAATATTTGACAACTAAACATTCACTTGCTTTGTCATACGAGACAAGAAGGAGGTGTCCCATGTTTAAGGAAAATTGATGGGGAAAAAAAAACTTAGAGAGGAAGAGCTCCTATTGATTAACTTATTTTTTTCTCCGCGAATTGGGGATAGTCTCTTGTTACCTGTTTTAACCATGGACTAACTTGGGTCAGTTCCTGGATTCTACAGGTTGAGAAGGTTGATTTAGGCCATGGGATTCATTTCTCATGGTGGAATTTGAGGCCATAAGGGAAGTAGTTGTGGTAGATCAGGTTTAGCATATACAGTCTTACAATAAATTGATAGGAGGTAAAGGGCATATTATAGTGGTTTAATATAGACTCTGGGCAAGATGTCACCCTCTGTACCTTGTAGGAATTTAGAGCAGGGGGACCTGGGTTCGAGGGCAGGCTCTGCCCCTCCTATGGAAAGGAGTTAAAGTCCCTTCCTTCCCTGATAGTCTTAGATTGCCTAGGTCCTAATTCAAACTGTATCATTTACCAGTGGCTGATTTGGGTGAATTGCTTCATTTCTCTGGGACTTGGTTTCCTCATCCATAAGACAAGAGATAATCACAGCCAGCTTCCTTGGTTATGCTCATTCAATAAAGTGATACGTGCAAGGCTCTTAGAAGAGTGCTGGAGCATTATAAGGACCTCAGGAGTGGTACCTGCGCTATGCTGTTGTCACCATTGCAGGGGTCAACCTTTGAGGTCAGGGCAGGTGCCACGTCAGCCTCTTGAGAAACATTTGGTTCACCATCTAGATCGTCTGGGAAGGTTGCCGGTAGCAGAGCCTTTCTGGGACCCTCTTAGGCTCCCGGGATTCTTAGTCTAGATTTAAAAAACACTGTTCAATTTGAGAAAAGATCAGGAAAAGAACATGGTTTGGAATCACAGTACTTGTGTCAGTTATTATTCTACAGAATTTTTGAAATATTTACAAAATATTCTCTACATCAGTGATTTTCAACTAGTATGCCATGAGAGGATCTTAGGTGTGCTCCACTAAGTTTTAAAGATCATTAATTAAATTATTTTTGAAACAAGTTCAATGCACATTAAGTATATTCTTTTTGTTTTTTAATCAAAATAATTTAAGTGTGCTGCAGAAGTTTAACTATAAAGTTAAGTGTGCTATGCGTTAAAAAAGGTTGAAAAACACTGGTCTAAGGCTGGGCGGGTGCAGTGGCTTATGCCTATAATCCTAGCAGTCTAGGAGGCTGAGGTGGGTGCATCGCTTGAGCTCAGGAGTTTGAGACCAGCCTGAGCAAGAGTGAGACCAGATCTCTACAAATAGCCTGGTGTAGTGGTGGGCACCTGTAGTCCCAGATACTTGGGAGGCTGAGGCAAGAGGATTGCTTGAGCCCAAGAGTTTGAGGTTGCTGCGAGCTATGATGCCACACTGCTCTACTGGGGAGGACAAAGTGAGACTCTGTCTCAAATAAATAAATAAATAAATAAATAAATAAATAAATAAATAAATAAGAGACCAAACAAACAAACACCACTGCTCTGTTGGCCACCTCTTTGTAAAAGCTTGAAATGAACGTTTTGTGAATAAAGGTATATTTAGCTATAATTTCCCATTTTCTCTATGTGTGGCAACTTTATGGATGAGCTTGGGGAGCCCCTGTACTAACTTTATTAGCTGTGCCTCTTAGCACATTTGATCTGCTATAAAAAAATGCCATAAACTAGGTAGATTACAAACAACAGAAATTTATTTCTCCCTGTACTAGAGGTTGGGAAGTCTAAGCTCAAGGTACCAGTAGATTTTGTGTCTGGCTTGGGTCCACTTTCTAACTCATAGAGTCACTAAAGTTAGCTCCCATTTGGGGAGGTGTGGTAGTGACGAAGTTCACTTTGAAAAGGAAAGAGCATCAGTGAATTTGAGGACATATTTTAAAATCACCGAAGTATTTTTACTTTCTGTTATTGATTGACTATGTGCTAAGTGCTAGGCTAAGTGTTTTATAGTCATTATCTCATATAATCCTCTTTATAATTCAAGGAAACAGGGGGAGTCACTACCCCTGCTTTCTGAATGAGGAGGCTGATGCCTGTAGAGATTAAGTAACTTGCCCATAGTTATCTGTGGCTTGACCCCGGGTCTGTCTGACTTCACTCTCACCTCTACCTTGCATGCCTCTTTCTGGTAATCCTGCATTACAGAAATCTATTTAATTTTGCCTAAGCCTGGATTTTCCACTTAAACACAGAACTTTGATTCATTTAACTTCATTTTTACCCTTTCGTTCACCATTGCTCCAAACTTTATTCTAGAAAGATAGCATGATGATGATTTATCTAAAATGTGAATGTATGGTCTTAGATCCCTGGATACTAGTCAGCCCAAGCTTTTTGTATTATTCAAACACAAAGTGTCTATGGAGTCTGTCTTACATGGACACTATGCTATGTAAAACATGAACAAAACTCCCAACCCCACAGTATTCCCTATTTTTTTCTCACTAGGAACCAGAGGTTGAATGTGAAAATCCATGGTCTCACTAGTACAGATGCCCCTTCTTTACTTCCCTTCTTTTACAGATTCAGTGATTGAAAATCCAACCTTTGGATAAAGCCTGAAAAAACCCAGCATGGCCTCCAGGCAGTAGAAATGGGTGAATGGGTGTCTGGGGCTTGCCTGGTGTGTTTCTGCAGTGCCTGCAGGCCACGTGTCTGCGGTGTGACTGAGATGGCAGGGCCGGGATGCCTCTGAGCTGGGTGCCTGTGGGTATCAGGCACTCCGTCGCCGGTGGTGGGCAGACGGGGTGCGTTCCTTGTCACATTTTGAGTAAACATTTTTTTTTTTTTTTTTTTTTACAATCTTGTTGCTTTTTCTGTATGTTCTTGAGGAAATGATTTCCAGGAAGCAGGATGCATGGGAACGTCAGAGGTTCCCATGTTTCCAAACGGTACACGCCTATCTTTTTCCCAAGGGGATTTTAGATTCGGAAGAAAGTTTTAGAGCGTCTGTGTTCTGGGCAGAGGAGAGCGAATACAGCTTCTTTTGAGTACCACTGTGGACTTGAGAATGATTGAGAGCTGGACATTGTTGAACATGTCACTTTCCACACAAAACGGCAAAGACAGGGTCTGGGACAGGGTGAAAGAGGAGTTGAATGAGGCTGCCTGGGGCCCCAGTCACATTCAGGGACCAGCATTCATGGCATCAGTAACCATAGTAACCGAGGGTGGGGGGGGGAAGTATAAGATGCCAATTTAGCGTTGTACCCCTTCTCATTCTGTTTCTCCCTCTTTGTTCTTTCACCCAGAAACTCCCCCTGTTCCTCCTCTCCCCACCCCATTCCCCTTCACACAGTGACTGCCTTGCAGGTGGTTTCTACACCAGGGATTTTAACTGCCAGCTAACTTGATTGATTCCTCATTTTCACTTCTTGGATCCACAGTGTATTCATTAGGACCCAGACTAAGCCACATGCATGTGATTTCCTCAGTTTTTCCGTTTTTACTATGAAAGATGGGTCATAAGTCAGGTAGCATTCATACTCTAGATTTAATTGCAGCAGTGCATAATGGTGGTGGCTCAAGACATAAAGTTGCTAATAATACTCCTCAACTCATGATCCGGTTGAGATCTTGAGGTTTTTGTGTTCTTAACGAACAGAAAAGCCAATGAAGGATAATAAAGAGAACCTGGTCTCAGGTGGGAGATGTGGATCTCGGTACGTGCTGGAAACTGAGGTGTGGTGTGGTGCATGAGGTGGGAGGTGATCAGATCACGCAGGGTATAGTAGTTCGCATTAAGGAGTTTTGTTTTTTCCTGAGAATACGGGATGGCCTTGAGTGGTGTGACGCGGGAGGGTGACCAAATCAGATTTCTGTTTTAAAGATTATTTAAGCCACTCAGAAATCCAGCGATTAATTCAGCTAATGTTTATGAAGGTTGCCTACTATGTGACAAGCATGGTGCTGGGAGCTTGTCTGACCTGAGTTAACTGTGAATTCTTGTAGGAATCATAGAAATTGTTGACAAACATTTATGTGGGAAAAAGGTTTTTTGACATCTTTGACACATGACAACCAATCCCAAACTTCTGGTTGCAAATGATAAAGCTATGGCTATCGCATTAATCAATTTCTGTTAATTAACATATTCTGTCCTTGGCTTTCTTACATGACCTTCGATTCTGTGATAATTTACGTATCTGGAGACAGAAGATCAATAAACCAAAAACTATGGCATGCTTATATTCTCTTAGACTTCAGATGACTTTTGGAAGCATGTGGCTGTCGGTCCAGAAAAAAAAAAAGGGCCTGATAATAATTGCCCCTCCATACCTACTGTCACTTTGTTCCTGGTGTGTCCGGAGCTATTGTGACACTGGGCTATTTTTCCTTTGACTATGATGGGACCCCTGCAGGTTGTGTCCTTGTGGCCTCGCTTGGATGGCCTCCCAAAAGCCTGAATTAATGAGAGGCTATGATGTGCTGATCCTTTCCTCTGGCTGGGTGAGAATGAAATTTCTATAGGAGCCTGGAACGCCTGCTGGTCAGGCAGTTAAGCCCTGCATTCAGCCTCGGTTCTGAAGACAGGCGAGCAGACAGCCACAGGGGGTGGGATGTGAGGAGCCCTGTAAGTCTCTCTCCATAAGTGACCCACACCATTCCTTCCCATGATACCAGGATGTCTACAGTCGATCAGTTCCTGTATTCATTCACTCATCTGACTATTCCGTAAACAAGTATTGAATGAGTTCCTGCAGAAATGGGGCTAGGCATTAAGCGCAGAGAGATGAAAGAGACCCGAGGCTGTGTATCCAGAGAAGTCGCAGTCTAACCCCTGAGAGCAGTGCATAATCAAGTAATTATGATGTGCCATGATAAATGCATTGATTGAGATATGGATTAAAACATCATCTCCAGAACACATCTTGTTAAAATGTAAATATAGTTCCTCAGGGTAACATACTAATTCCCAATTACCCATGGGTCCAGCCAGATTAATTATTTCTATGAGAGAGCTGGGCCAAGAGGGAATGGAACACAGGACCAATATGTATTAAGGGGTTGGTGATAAAGAGATGGGTAAGAAGCCTGGGCGACAGGCTTTGGTGTGGTGCCTTGTAGGAAGCAGACAGAGGGCTGTGGAGGGTGGGGGTGCCGCGAAGGGAGGAGAAAGGCTCTGAAAGCAAACTTACTCCTGTGCAAATGTTGTTCAGCACTTGCTCTGCTCATGTCTGACCCACCTTGGACAGTGGAAGGAACTTTTGAGATATCCCAGCCCAACAGGGCTCCTCAGAGAGCAACACTGAAGTCTAAATCGGTCAAGTGACCTTTGTGTGCCCAGATAGCAAAGAAGAGACAAAGTGTATCTTTGAACCTTGATCTGCTGGCTTCCATATTCAACAGTACCACTGTGGCAGTGCTGACAGGTGCTGGTGCCTGTTTTCTCTTCTTGTTTTGTGAGAAGAATGAAGAGCTACAGGCTCTACTGGAGTCTGGAACATATTGGTTCTGAGATTTCCAATTAAATTCTTTATGTGTTTATAACAAGTATGGATGTGAGTGTATATTCAGCCTCTTGGAGAATGCATCTATTCATTTATTCAGTGAATATTTCCCTGGCAGGAAAGAAGGTACCTGCCTTCTGGGCCCTGGAGGGTCAGTGATGAGCAACATGTTGTCTTTGCCCTCAGGAAACTTAACCATCTAGACAAAGCTTAGCGTCTCTTAGACAAAGCTTAGTGTTTCTCCCTTATGGTCGCTCAGGTCAACTTATTTTTTATTTTTTATTTTTCCATTTTATTTATTTATGTTTTTTGTGGTTTTTTGGCCAGGGCTAGTTTTGAACCCACCACCTCCGGCTTATGGGGCTGGCGCCCTACTCCTTTGAGCCACAGGCACCACCCTCAGGTCAACTTTTGCATTTTAAATATCTATTTCAGGGACACATTTGACAGGTAAAGGGGTCTACAAATTATTGTCATAAGGATGAAAATGAGGCCATTCTGATGTTCCATTGCTCTGCAAAAAGTGCTTAGCATGATAATTTAGTATGGCATGAGTGTTGGTCCTACTGAAGGCGGTGACATTCTGTTGGAAAATTCAGTGATTTCAAAGGCGTCAGAGCTGCCTAGTTATATTTCAGTTTTGCAAAGAACCTTTGTTAATTAGGCGTGTGTGGCTTGTGTGGATTCTGGGATGAGACAGGACTTTGAGTCTTCCCCTGTGGTGACGGCGTGTAAATTAATCTCCAAAGGATTGCAAGAGGCCAAAATGTGAGGGACTTAAATACACACGCACATGCACATATTCTGGCAGATGGGAACTTTTTGCTACTTGTGGTTTCCACAGTGTCTAAATTTACATGTTTTCTGAATAAGGGGAAATTGGGATTTCTGTTTGCTATGTGCCTGGCAGTCTCTTGGCTGCATCTGGGCTGCTGGGGCAGCCTGAGGTCAACCGAGAATCCAGGATGCCGGCCTGGGGTACCAGGGCTTCGAGGGAGCAGCAGATGTTTGCAGCAGCTGGGGTGTCCACCAGGAATCCAGGGGGAGTAGGAGAGGCATCCAGAGTTTGAGGCAGGTTGTGTGGGGCCACACTTCCTCAGCCAGGACTCTCAGTCAGGAGGCTGGGAGAGACTGTGGCCACTATCCCGCTGGCAGTTACCAGAGGTTTCTGCTCTATTGAAGAATGGTCCTAGAGAGTGAGGGAACTGTGGCTGGGGTTGGGAGACTTAAAAGTGAGACCATGCACTCAACAAGCACAGTGCCTGGCACACCGGGGACTCCTACTAAAAATGACGGTGCAACTGGTAACACCTCGTGCTGAGGGGCTTGAGTGCATCACGCACGGTGCACAGCCCTTAACACATAAGGTATAGTTTATTCTTCACAGCGGCCTGCGTCCCTTTCCTCGTTCTTCCAGGTAATATCCTGATGTTTATCCACCTGACCTAGATGTTCATGGCTGCCAAAGAACCCACCACCCTGAGGGCTCCATATCTATTTTTTAAAACTGCTTCCCTAAGGTATAATTTATACACCATAAAATTTACCTATTTAAAAGTCCAGTTCGGTAGTTTTTAGTTTATTCATAGAGTTGCGCAGCCATCCTCACTATCTAATCATAGAAAATTGTCATGGCTCTAAAGAGAAGCTTCAAGGTTGGGCACGGTGGCTCGTGCCTGTAATCCTAGCATTCTGGGAGGTTGAGGGCAGAAGGTCACTTGAGGTCAGGAGTTTGAGACCAGCCTGAACAAGAGTAAGATCCATCTCCTCTAAAAAGAGAAAAATTAGCTGGACGTGGTGGTGTGTACCTGTAATCCTAGCTATTCAGGAGGCTGAGAAAGGAGGCTCACTTGAGCCCCGGGATTTGAGGTTGCTGTGAGTTACGTGGCTCTACCGCACACTAGCTTGGGCAAAAGAGTGAGACCTTGTCCCTCCACCCCCAAAAAAGAAAAAAGTAAACCCCATCCCCCCAAGCAGCTCTGTACCTATTGCCAGTCCCTCTCCATTTCCCGCCAGTCTCTCCCTGTCCTTGGCAACTGTGAATCTACTTTCTGCCTCTATGGATTTGCGTATTTTGGACATTTGGTATAAATGGAACTGTGCAACACATGGCTTTTTGTGATCGACTTCTTTCTCTTATCATAGTGCTTCCACGGTTTGCTCCTATGGTAACACTCATATCTATTTTGAATGAAGAAATGGGTGATCCTCTGAAATAGTAGTATGTGGCATTGCCTCCATCTTGAAAATGAAGAAACCGACCTGAGAGCTATGTCTTGTCAGCAGCCTGAGTCCCTTCCTCGTTCTTCTGGGTAATATCCTGATGCTTATCCATCTGACCTAGAGGTTCTGCTGGGACTCAGGCTGCTGAGATAGACATAGCTCTCAACCTCGGTCTTTGTCACCTCCTCATGGCCACCCAACTTGGAAGTGTCGAGTTGGGATTTTTGCCTGGTCTGTCTTGGCTCCATGGTGAGATTTTGGCTCTTGCTGTGCACTCCCTGGCCTCTGGCTGGTGCCCTGCATAGTGCCGAGTACCATCTGTGTGCAGGTGAGTGTGCCCCCCTCGCTGTGGATGCTGGGGTCCTCCTCATTACAGTGGTCCTGGGGGTCCCCCCTCACAGAACTCTGCCGTACTCCATCACCCACCTCATCCAGGGTGTGGTTTAATGGCTGTCGACCCACCTGGTGGCTTCTGAGGCTTCTGTTGTCCAGCCTGGTTTTTCTGTCCATTTCCCAAAGGCACTGTGAACTGGGAAAGTTAGTAGAAATAAAAATGCCAGGAGACATATTCTTGGTGGGGTTGAAGCCTAGCAATACAGTCACTGACTGTGATGGAGGAACTGTGGTCTTTCTTGCATTGTCTTCTGCAGCAGATTATAAGGAGGCACTACGGAGAGTAAGGTGGTGCCCTCCCACCCTCCCACCCTCCCAGCCTCGAGCTCCTCTTGAGGTGTGAGATGGAGCGTCCCTTCCTCAGTTGGTATGGCAGCGGATGGGGTGATGGGCGCTGATGTTGGCGGAAGGAAAGGCCTGGTACCAACAGGCTCTTGGGCTGGGATATATGTTTTCTTTAGTCATCAGGGAACTAACTAGTCTGTGATGCTGAGAGCACTTCCTTTGAAGTCCCAGTCTTCTCCTGTGTTTTTCTGGAAACTGTCCTGCTCTCTTCTGTCACCTGCTATTCTAGGGAAAAGGCCTCTTTTGATCATGAAATATGCAAGTGAGCTTTTCATCTTGCTTTTCCTAAAGAAGAAGGTAAATAACCTGTGTATCCCCAAATTCCTTCAGAAACACCGTAAAACCTGACTTTGACTTAAAACGAGTGGGAATTGAATGAGCTAATTAGCAGAAAGCCCATAAAGACTCCAGGACTTGGGGGCAGGTGTGTACTTGCTGTCTAGGAATCTCATCTACTGCAGATTTCTCCTGGGAGTGACCCCATTCCTGGTCTCAGTTCCTGTGCGACTTTCAGTGGTGGCTTTGTGTGATGTAACTGCCAGCAATATGCCAGGGCCAGTTCCGTTCCTCTCGGCTCTTACCACCTCAACACGTGCTGGCTCACTCTTGCTTCTTTTTGCCTTTGATTTGACCAAGCCCACTTTACTGTTCCCATGGAAGGCAGGAAGTGCTGGGGCATTCGCATACCCCAACAGCAGCCCCCCACCAGTGACTGATGGGAGATGGTACATAAACATCCCAATTCCCTCAACCTGAGTGGGACGACTCAGGAATATGTTTTTGTTGGGGGCCACAGTCTCCCTAGTAGCAGAAATTCCATCGGCCCACAGTGGTAGCTGGCTTGATGCTGCGTCTTCTACTGGGGCTCTTGGCTGCCTCCCCACCCCTGTCTCTCTTTCCCAATTTCCTGCTACTGGTGCTTTATTCATCTCCTAAACAAACTGTGCTCAAATCCTAACTGTAGGATCAGCTTCTAAGGAAGCGCAAATTGAGACACATGGTAAAGCTTTAACCTTCCCTGGTCTCTGCTATGTGCCCCAGCCAGCTGGCTTTGATGGTGGGGTGAGGGCATGCTTGGCTTCTCAGGCAGGCTGAATGGCTTCTCAGCAGATGAAGTCTATAGTGGATCGGCTTTCTCCCCAGGACATCCTCAGTACGAATCCTGCTGACTTTGTTTATTCATGGTAATTATTACGTTCTATAAAGTTACTGCAAATACTGAGTCAGCAAATACTGAGCTCTTGCTTCTAAGGGAGATACAGGGTTAGATTCCTGTGAGCCTCTGGTCACATGTTCATCAACTCATGATCAACACACAGCCTTGTTTTATTTGTGCTTCTTTTTAAATACATCTTATCCGATACACGCTGTATTGTTGATTCATTAACATTGAACTCACAGCAACAGCACTGTAACTCATGTGCTCATGAGCAAAGTTTATCTAACACATATATTTTCTCTATGAAGAATCTCCTATCCTGCTCTAGGAACACCAGATAGTGCAATTGAGGACAATTTTAAACAGTGAAATTACCAACAAAAAGCACAGAAATGTAAAAACATGGCACTAACTGGATCATGAAAAGGATACTTTTTTATGGCATTGGGAGCTAAAACAAGGAGACACAGCCCTGCCTTATTCAACCTCAGCTGGAGACATTGTACGTTGGGTGACTCCATTCCACCCTGTTCTGTCCAGGTCTGCAAATGTCTGCAAAAGCCATCGGTATTGATTTGGGACTTACAAATAAAGTTTAGCAAATACGAGAATTTGCAAATATAGAGTCTGCAAATAATGAGGGATAATTGTCATTCTTACTCCCTCACACTAAGACTCTCTTTCAATTCAGTATATCCATTAAACTCATGTGCCAGACTCTGTCACTGATGATGAGATATGTTAATGAGATGGTCACTGCCTTCAAGGAGTGTCCCTTCTGACGGTGCAAGGAACTGTGACATGAGACAGAGTACCTGCTTACTCCAGAAGAGAGAGACACAGTTTGTTGGGAATGTGAAGGAGTGTAAGTCAGGAAGGACTTCACATTGGGAGGAGTGTTTTAGATAGATCTTGAGAAACATTTTACATTTGGGTCACCTCATGCATCCTTTAAAAAAAAGGAAGCAGTTGGGCAGAACAACGTCATTTCCCCCATCAAGTCTGCCAGGTTACCTGCAACTGTACCCCCCAATCCTGCCCTGATTCCTGTCTGGGAGAAGTGTGTCTTCTCTCTAAGGCTGACCTCCCTACTGAGGATGAGGACCCCTTTGCTCTCTTCTGAAGCATTGATCCCTTCCTTTCTACTTGAATTTTCCCACCACCTAATGGGCTTCCTTATCTCTGAAAGGTGTAAGCAGCGGTGCCCAGAGATGAGACTGGAGTAAGGCAGAGTGGTGATGTTCAGGCCAGGTTTTTTGAAAGGGGAGGGTGACCTGCCTGGGCAGTACAAAGGTGGCATCTGCACCCTGGGGCAGTTAGAGACCGCTTTTTTAAAAATATAATTTTATTTTTTAAATTTCGAATTAATATGAGGGTACACATCTTTAGGTTACGTTGTTCTCACTTTCAAGGTAAAGTTGAAGTTGTAGGAGAGCCTCTCACTCAGAGGGGTGTGCTGAATACCCTCACGTTTTGCACATTAGATGAGATCTCCCCAAATGCCCCCCCACCAGTTACCCGTTTTTGCGTGTTATGAATCTGACAAAGGCCTAATAACTAGAATCTACAGAGAACTTGATCTATAAGAAAAGAGCAAATAACCATTTCTATGTGGGCAAGAGATTTGAACGGAAACTTCTCTAAAGGTAACCGATGAATGGCCAACATGAAAAAATGCTCATCGACTTTAAACTTCAGAGAAATGCAAATCAAAACCACTCTGAGATACCACCTAACTCCAGTGAGATTAGCCCACATTACAAAGTCCCAAAATGCCAGATGCTGGCATGGATGTGGAAAAAACGGAACACTTTTACACTGTTGGTGGGATTGCAAACTGATACAACCTTTATGGAAAGAAGTATGGAGAATCCTCAAAGAACCAAAAGTAGACCTTCCATTTGACCCTGCAATCCCTTTGCTAGGTATCTACCCAGAAGAACAGAAATCATTTTACCACAAAGACATTTGCACCAGAATGTTTACTGCAGGTCAATTCATAATCACCAAGTTGTGGAAGCAACCCAAATGCCTATCAACCCTTGAGTGGGTTAACAAACTGTGGTATATGTATACCATGGAATACCATTCAGCCATAGAAAAGATGGAGACTTTACATCATTTATGTTTACCAGGATGGAGTGGAAACACAATCTTCTCAGTGAAGTATCTCAAGAATGGGGAAGAAAGTAGCCACTGTACTCAAGACTAATATGAAACCAATATATAAACACTTAACTGCTGGTATGAATGATAAAACACAAATATGGTCTAGCAAGGAAGAGGAGTGAAGGGGGAGGGGAGAGACCTCTTATGTGGGGCTGTAGCTGGGGTAGGTGAATTCCTCAGTTTGCATGGAAAGTTAGGATCCTTTGGCAGGAACTGTTGGTGGGGAACTAACTAGAGCCTTTGTCTTAGGACAGCGGTCGGGACCCACAGGAAATGTATTAAAGGGTTGTGGCATTAGGAAGGTTGAGAATCACTGTCTTAGGAGGACAGGAGGATGAGGAGGGGGAAGAATTTCTGTGTGGCTACATTAGGCCCCCCCAACAATCTCCAACCATCTCTCTTGACCTCTTGTCTTCTGCAGCTGCCACCTAATGCCTTTAGGCTCTTCACAGCAAAATTGCTGGGAAGAGTGGCCTGAAGTGACCATCTCCACTTCCTCCCCTCACACTCTTCCCAAGCCACTGTCACCTCACGGGGCTTGTTCTTGTGGAGGTCACCGGTAGACACTGCATCATCTTTCTGCTCTTTTATCTTAAGTATCAATTGGATGCTTTCAGCGGAATGTTGCAGAATGTCCAGCTAAAAGAGGCGTACACAATACAGACATTGACTGTCATAAGAGCTCTGTTCTCACTGAGCAAGAGCGTTCTGGGGTAGCTCAGCTGTTTCCTAACACCTGCAAGGACCCAGGACCATGTGGGCAAAGGCTCCTGTGTGGTGGTAGGAGGGCTGTAGCAAATATTATGTTATCTAAAAGAAAGGAAGGGGATGAGCGGTCTTTATTCCTTACATTTTTCTTTTTATGATGGAGGATTTTCCCACCCTGGAAACCCCAAACATCCTTCTTAAATGTCACTTCCCCTCCTGTGAAGCAAGAATCCAGTGTACTCAATTCTAATATTAAGGCAGTAGATGAGCTAATACAGGGGGTGGGGTAGGGGAATGAGGGAGCTGGGAGAGGGGAGGAAGAGGATGGGTGTCAGGGAGTGTGGGAGCGGGACACAATTACAAGAGGGACTTTATCTAACAAATGCAATCAGTGTATCCTAATTCTTTGTACCCTCAATGAATCTCAACCAATAAACAAAAAAGAAAAAAAAAAAGAGTACAAAAAGTCACTCCTTAAACTCATCAGCAGCAAGGAGGGGATCCTCCTGGCTTAGACTAATTAAGATTCATCCTGCTCCCCAGGCTGTGAGCGGGGCCCACCTTTGAAATGTTGCCATTTAACTAAAATCCAGTCTTTAGCAAGGAATGGGGAGGGACTAAAGTGAAATTGCCAGACGGTGTCTGTGGCTTCTTCCTGGACACCTTGCAGCGGTTTTGACGACCCACCGACCCACCGTGCCTTCCTTCTTAAATCACTTCACTTCCGTCACTTGCTTTGTGACAGCATTTCCTCCAGGTTTTCCTTCATCTTTTGTGGCCTCTCCTGTTTCCTGTTGCCCCTTTCCAGTTGCTGTACCGGTAAATGGTTGTACGCCCGGCTTGGGGTCCTTCTGCTCTCGGGCTGTAGGTCCTCCTGGGTGTAGCAGCCCCGTGGTACCATCACTTCTGGGTGCCTATCTCCAGACCCGCACACCCAGCTGCCTCCTTGACCTTTCTCCACGTGTCTCCTTGCCCTCTCCCACTATAAAGACTAACACTGGACTGTGGGCTTTGCAAACCTGCTTCTCCCAAGAGCTCCTTGTCTCAGTGAAAGGCACCAATGTCTGTATAGTTGCCCAAACTCAAGTCTGGGCCTGAAGCGGGAGTCTGCTCTTTCTGCCGTTCTATACACTCAGGAAGCCTTGCCCGCTCCAGGCTGTCAATGCAGAACCTGTTTGTTTCTCTCTGTTTTTGCTTCTGCCACCTTGGTTTCATGTGTCTTCTTATTTGAAGGCTGACAGAACCTTTTTATTGGTCCCGTTACTTCTCTAACTTCTAGTAATTGATTTTCTGTAGTGCAGCCAAAATGTGAATTTAAAAATGTGAATGAGAATTTTGTCACCGTCTCAGCTTAAAACTCTCTAATGGTGCCCCTTTCTGCTGGGCATGAAGTGTGAGTTTTCGGTGCTGGCCTGTAGATTTCCAAGTGCTGTGGCTGTTGCTGACTTTTTTCCCAAACCTTATCTTGAGCCATGTTCCTCCAGCCCACTCTGCACTTGTTTCTGTTTTTTGAATAAACCAAGCTCCTCCTGGTCTGAGGGCTGTGTGGCAGGACCTGTTTTTTTCCCTTTGGAATTCTCTTCTACCCATTCTTCATAGGATTGGCTTCTCCCCACCTCTGAATCTCAGCCCAAATGTCACGTCCTCAGAGAAGCTTTCTCTAACCACCCACTCCTGCTGGGCACCCTCTGTCACAACACACTGTTAGAATTCTTTGCATTATGCCTTTTCCCTGAGGAAAAAAAAATTCTGTTTGTTAATTTAATAAACTAGAACTTAAAAGAATTAATAAACTCAATTAAAAATTTTAAATTTGTAAACTAAAACCATTCAAATGATAGCTCTGTAAATTTAGGGGAGGAGAGAGTTTTAGGAAGGAGGACTTATTAATTTAGCAGCATGCAATACTCCACAAAGACTGAAGATAATGATAATGATGATGGTGGTAATGAGGGGGATAACTAACATTTATTGTAATGATGAACTTGGAAGTGTGCCAGACACTTTGCATGCATTATGTTATGTAATCCCGACAATATCAAGATTAAATATCCTGACAATATTTCTGTTGGGAATCTTATCATTCCTATTTTCAGAACACTGAGACTTATGGAGGTCAGGCACAGTGCTTGGCACTTGGTGGCTTTCAAGTAATGTTTGCTTTGTGAGTAAATGAATTTTCCCCTGGTCTTGGAGCTGGTAGATGGTAGAGTTGAGAGTCCAACTTAGGTCTGAGTAAATCCAAAGTCCATATTTATAACCACCAGTCTATATTTGCTTAGAGGAGGACTAAAAAACCCTTAAAAGATTGAGAAAGGGAAATATAATATAGGATAACCAAGTTTCACGTTTGACAAACAAGTAGAGTGTTGGATGTTTTCTGGACATGTTGGTTTTTGGTTTATCCTATTGTAGGACACATGTCTAATGTTTGTGGTATGCTTGAAACTCTCGTGGGCTGAAGGAGGCCTCATACAACATTGGGCAAGAGTGGGGGACCTATAGGCTTTTGACTTCAAGATCATTCCTTTTTAAGCACCAAAAGAAGCAAAAATGCTTCATCTTTCTCTGCTGCATCATTAAATACTTCATTAAATACTTTTAATGAAAGTATTTGTTATGTAAATTTTGGATTCAGTCAAAAGGCCAAATTTAAGGACCAGGAAGGCCACCTAAAGTCTTAGGTTCTCCGTCACTCTGATGAGATTGATGAAACACACACGTGGATAAATGCAGAGTCACATGATGAAACACACGTGGATAAATGCAGAGTCACAGTAGAAACCACCAGCATGACTGATGAAGACAGAGATGGATTGGAATGAGAGAGAGAAGAGGGTGGTTTTGAACTTCTGCTGCTTAGGGGAAGGAAAGCACATGGATTGGTGGAGAGCAGAGAAGAGGGAGACAGAGTTAAGTCCAGGCAAGATGAGACACATTTGCAGATTTTGCCCAAGGGGACAGAAAGGTCTGAGACCAGCTTGGGAGCAATCAGAGGGGAGTTTGGAAGAGAAGATTAGGGAAATGAGAACTATCAGTAGAGGAAGTGAGGTTCGGCTGGTCATGGGAGCTATTTGGGGTTTCTGAGAACTAATGTGACATAAATGAATATTTGTGAGGGAGAAATCTTTCTGGGGTGTCTTTGGGAGAAAAACAAGATTCAAATAGGAAATACTAGTTAGGACAAAGTGTCTTAAATTTCAGCCTTTCCTATGCCATCTCTACTTTTTAATTTTTGGGGGGCCATGTTTAAATATCACCTGTATGACTATTTACTTAATACTTTTCTCCAAGATGACTGTACTTCTAAAAACTTAAATTCAGCTTGTCCTATGCTGGAATTTATCTCTATTTACTTAAACCTGTAACAAAATTTATCTCTTATTTAAAAAACTTAAATAAATGCAGCCTTATCCCCAGGAATAGTATCTACGAAATCATAGGTATTTGGTGCCAGTCCTATTTTTTCCTAGTTAAACCCATGGCCGCTAAAAAAAGGTAGCATCTTTGTGTCACCTAGCATTGCCTTGTGTACCACTGACAGTTCACTGCTACACTTTTGGGAACACCCAGGGCACTGTTACAGCTCTCTAGCTGGGACATGCTGATACTGAATAAATGAGAGTCAGCCTACTTTTATTAGACACTTACTATGTACAAACCACTGTGCTGGTGGAGATGAAAATATGAATTAGATGCAATCTTTGCTTTTAATGGAGTTGGAACAAACAAAGCAGGGAGAGAATGGTACAGCAGTAAGTAGGTGAGATGTAGGCTTGAAGAATCCGATCCCAGCCATATGGAGCAGCTTTTAAATATGCCATGGGACATCAGGTCTGTCGGCTGGGCAGCTGGAACCTGGGCTGGGTAAGCTTTCCTCAAGTTCAGTTTACTTCAGCAAGTATTTGCCAGACACAAAACGATGCTTTTGCTAATACTAAGGAAATCAGAGTGTGTTAAGGAGTGACAAACCAGAAACCAAAGTATGAAGTGGGAGGCAGAGCACGAGAAAGACCATGGGAGAGATGCAATGGGTGTATGTTCAGGGCTTATGGGGAGGAGAGTTCATTGCCATCTCTGGGGACTGGAAGAAGCCTCCTAAAGAGGTGGTATTTCAGATGGACCTTGAAGGATGGATGAGCAAAAGGTAGTGATAGAGGGTGTCCAGCAGAAGGAAGGGCATTGATGTAGCACCAAAGAGGGAAACTGAGGCACCTGTTTGGAAGAACAATTCTCCAGGAGGAAAGGAGAAGAAGGGAAGGTGGGTCTTATGAGTGCCGTAGACACCAGGTTGGGAATGGATTTATTCCCATAGGTGATCAGGAGCCATGGAAGACATGACATGTTACAAGTTGCATTTCAGGAAACAACTAGGTGGGTGTACATAATATGAATCAGGAAGAAGCTGCAGCAATCTGGGTGAGACACCGAGCTCATGAGTGGTCACCGTGACAACAGCCTGGGCAAGTGGAGAGAAAAGGTCTAAATAGTCAGAGAGCTGGGGACCGACTGGCCACCAGCACAGTGGAGTCAATTATTTCTTTCAAGATACGAGGAGGAGAGTGGTGGATCCGTGAGGCATGGAGTAGGGGAAGGAGGATAATAGTTGAAGTTCCAGGACACGATGAGTGAGGGAGGAGCAGGTGGCATCCTCAGATGGCTCTTCACTGTGTAACCGAGGCAGTCTGGGCTGCAGTCTCTTCCTTTCACTTCTGGCTTTAAGCGCATTCAAGGATAAATAGCCATCTAATTTCTGCTTGGACTTTCATGCCTGAGAGGCACAGGGATCTCACTGAAAATAGACATTGCTCTTGACTTGTGCAAGGGTAACATGTCCTGGGACACTGGCTTACAGTATCCTGTGAAAAGTCATTGGAGTGGCTCATGTTTATGCACAAAGTAGGTATTTCTTTTTCAACTTCCCATATTTAGGGATACTTACATGATAGGATCTCTCCCTTTCAATCTCTTGTTTTCTATTTGAAGATGATACTGTGGTTGGTTGTGGATGCAATTCTGCTTTTATATAGAAAGGACTCTAAAATGAACACATTTAAGCAAGGAGCAGACAAAGGCTTAACAGGATCAGGATTGGGACTTGATATTCCCACTGCAAAGCAAAGAGAAGAGTGGACCACTGGAAGTTTCCCCAGAGATACTGCTAAATTTATAAATCTCCCAAATTCATTCATTTTCATCTACGGTTCTTGTTCTTTCATCTGGCTAGTTTATGCAATGCCCATCTCTGTAGTACCTGGGATGAAACGCACCAATTTTAATTGCAATGAATAGGGCAAAGCCACCCTTGGGAGCTGCTCTGGGAAGGACGAGGAGGCTGAATTCTTCTAATGGAAACTTCCCAGGGGATCTTGACTCACTGGCCTTCATCCCTGACACCACACAGGGATTGATGGAGCTCCAGGAAATGCCCAGAAGTCTACAATTAATGACACAAATGAAAGGAGAAGATACTAGTAAATGGATCTGTGTTCTCAGTTATCAAAAATGCCAATGCTGTCTCTTAGCTAAAGTGTGTTCTGAGCACACCGCCAGATGTTTCTAAATAGAAGGCTTTACATTTTATGGCCCCAGATAGTGCACACTTAAAAATAGTGTCTACTTTGAAACTGGGTATTAAGTAGACACCAAACTTTTAGAGTCTATTGCTGGCTCTAGGTCTCTAATCTAGTGGCACAAAATGTTTGATGCTTATTTTATTTTATTTTACTTATTTTTATTTTTTATTTTTTTGCAGTTTTGGCCAGGGCTGGGCTTGACTCCACCACCCCTGGTATATGGGGCCGGTGCCCTACTCCTTGAGCCACAGGTGCCACCCAGTTTATTTTATTTTTTAATATTAATTTAATTTTTTTTTTGAGACAGAGTATCACTATGTCACCCTCAGTAGAGTGCTGTGGCATCACAGCTCACAGCAACTTCAAACTCTTGGGCTTAAGCAATTCTCGTGCATCAACCTGCTAAGTAGCTGGGACTGCAGGTGCCCGCCACAATGCCTGGCTATTTTTCTGTAGCAGTTGTCAGTGTTGTTTATGCTGGCCCGGGCTGGGTTCAAACCTGCCAGCCTCAGTGCATGTGGCCAGCACTGTAACCACTGTGCTACAGGTGCCGAACCTATTTTTTAATATTAATTTTAAACAGAAGATTTAAAGTTGATGAGCATTCAACTTAGTTTTTTTGCACGTTTTTTCTATTGCATCAACTTTTCTTTTTAAATGATAGAACCTCATTATGGCTGGTAGGAAATTCATTTATTCATGCATATATCTATTCATCAAATATATTTACTGTCTTCCAGAATCAGTGTAGCATTATGAGAAATAAGGATAAGAGCCATATTTTGTATGTTTTATGTTGCTCCAAGAGAAATGTTCTCTTGTATTACACCAATACAAGAGAACTCGTATGGTACTAATTTGTAGGTCCATTTTAAAAATTGTTTAACACTTCTGTAATCAGAATGTGTCTTACTACCAAAGTGTCATAGTTTAACTGGTGATTTTACTTTTTTTAGAGATACATAAAATAATGATTGTAATAATGGTGTATTAGATTCGATAAGAGATATCTCACAATACTATATTGATACTATGCTTTGAGCAATAAAGTGTCCACACTTGGAGTTCAGGATTAATTTTAAGCCTCTACTTTTGGGCGTTGAAGTTGGTCCAGGGATGCCAGGACTCAGATGCTCAGAAATCCAAATCCAGGAGGGAACAATCAGAAGGCAGATAAAGACAGTAACCGCACGATGGAGAGAAATTCTCTGATGCCTCGTGTCTGGGCATCTTCTCCTCCTGTCTCACCTGCTAATAAGTTTGTTGCCGTGTGACTCTGCCAGGCTTCAGAACAGAGCAGGAGTGAGGGAGAGACTGCGCCGAGTGTGGAAGAGGAGCGTCACGGCGAGAGAGACGAGGGTCAGTGTGCACCTGATCACGGTAAACTGAACCGCAAAGTTACAGTGATAGAGGCAACATCCACTTATGAAGTGTCTTACTGTTGCCCACTTCAGAAACACTATATTTTAAGATAAAAATTCTGCAAGATAGATACTAATTGAGCATCAATATGATCCTAGTTTCATGTGTGAAACTGGAACTCAGAGAGGGTGACTTGTCCAGTGTCCTGTAGTGAGGACATGGGGGAACCAGGACTCAGGCTACTGGTTTATGGCATCAAATTTTACTTCACTTTCAATGTGCTGCACAGTATCCCCGAATCTCAGACCAGGCATTGACTTTATGCCTAGTCAGAAAGTCTCAGAGCCAAGTAGGGTCAGCACACGAAGAGTTACATAAAGTAACCTGAATTTAGGGTTGCAGAGCTAGATTCCACCCGGGGCTTGAGTAGATTCCTCAAGGCGCAGCCCAGGGGTGTGGACTAGAACAGGTCGGGAGGGAGTGGATATCTAGTGGTGCAGGGAAGTAGCTGGTAGCCTGGTGAGTAAAGGGCTGAGGTTTAAGAATTTGTTACTTGCCTCAAATCAGACTCCCAAAGAACAGAACTGCTGTTGTAGTTGATTCCAGAACTCCTGACATGGTATTTTAATAAAGCTCATGATCCCAAGAGGGGCTTGCTGAAGGGATGAGCTCATAGTCCATAGTTCGGAGCTGATGAACAATTTTAATTATGTTTCTACTATTTGTGGGGATGTTCTGTCGATGTATTCCTTTTAGATTTTGATACCATGTAGATCTCAAGGAAATTTAAAGCGTTTTCCTTCATTATTTCAAATTACCGTTATTTGCTTAGAGCTCTTGTAAGAACCAAGATAAATTTTACAAATTACAGGAAAGAATCCAAGCTTTCAAATGCCCACGGTGACTATTGAAATCTGGGCATAAGAAGAAGTCTACGTTGTTCATGGAAGACTGTTTCTAATTTCTTCTCACAAAGATGACAGAACAAAATAGATTTTGTTAATTTAGAGAAAGAATCTCCCCAGAATGGTCAGAACAATCATCTTTCTAATGATGCATGGAGCAAGACCACTATCACCCTTCCATTGTCATCAGTAAGCATTTATTAATTACCTGACTATGTGTTGCTTTGCTCCAATTGTCTCACTTGCAAAGTCTCATTTCCAGCCTTCCAGAGTTTCCAATATAAAAGCAAATAGATGAGGAAACACATGTAAGAAATACGTAGAGTATTCTGTGCTAGAATATTAATCAACACCCAGTTAGAAATCTATAGCTTACCTAAGTATCCTAGGTGACTGCATTTACATGTTTCCTAAGGGTGGAAGGCAGCATTATTAAACTACCTGAGGAAGGTTGGGACAGTGTCCTTGAAGTTGGACATTAAATTTAGGTGAGGAAAGAGAAAGCTGACAATGTCTCAGCTCAGGAATTGATTCTAAAGGTGGCCTTTTGCTGCTAGCATTGGTGCTTTAAAGGCCCAAGTAGCCCTGTGAGGACATTTGCACCTTTGTATGCTTGAAACCTGGGCTTCACGGTACCCACTCAGCTTCTGCCTTGGGCATACCTTGGGCACTTTTGCTCAAGTAGATAGACTTCTTGGTGAAGGCTCTGACCTAGCTACCCAGTCATCCTATCATAGCATGCACGTGGCCCATGAGAAACCATTAGGCGTCTTTGTGTTGCCAAACTTGGGGAGAACCATCTCTCTGCTGTTGCCCTCACTCTGCACCCTGCCATTACAGGCCAAATTCTGGGCACCTTCATTTGATTTTCCAAGGGCTGTCTCATTGCACACCTCCAGAGGGCACCATTCATATGTATTCTACCAGAATTGTACTGTTACTATGGTAGTCCTGCATTCTGACTGATCTTTCATGCTCCTCCCTGGAGCTGTCCATGCAAGGCACATCTTATGAAGTGTGCAGTCCAGCCAGCACCCAGCTGGGCTCTTAGGAGCTGAGACCCCCTTCAGCCAGCCTCACCCTTTCCCTCCCCTTGAGCTCTCTGAGCAGTTCTGCTACCAATGATATGTTTTTTTCTTCTAAGAAATACTTTTTCTGTAATGACTTATATGCGGATTGGAGGCCAGTTAGAGCTCATCTTAGCAAATTCTGCCTAGATAAATGCTCAGTCTTCAGCTTTGAGGCCTCAGCATGAACCCCAAGACAATAGGAAAAGCCTCACTTAGTGTCATGTTGTGATGGAGAAATCCTTCCTTCAAATGGAAGCTGGCAGGGGAGTCTGAGATCTGTGGCAGGTGATGGGCACTGTGTGCTGAGTAGTGGGAAATGAGGGTCAAATGCTCAAGACTGACTCCTGTGCATACTTTGAAAACCACTGTGCCTGGAAAGCTAGCGTGGTTTCCATGACCAGGAGAGTTTCCCAGGTTTTCTAGTTTTGCTGTGTTTGCCCTGTTCATGACTTTCCGGTGAGCAAAATAATTGCGGTGCTGCCCATTTCCACTGCAGAGGGACTACCCATTGGGCCACCACGGTGGGCCTCTTCCCAGAGCACTGGCCTGCCAGGTACGTACCCGCCTCCCCATCTCCTGACACTGACCTAGAAACTTCTGAGCAATGCTGTACAAACTTGCTTGGTGGGTGTTTTTCTTTTTTTTTGGTGAATGAAAAGATCTGCCTCTGGCTCTGAATATAGCAACTGCACAACCTGCAGAAATAATTTTGTCTTTTTCTTGTGGCCATGCTATCTTAGAGCTTTGTGCCTTATAGGAAAGTTGGTGAGAAGTTTTCTTAAGGTTTCTCTGTAAAGGTCTCTATCTTTGCATTTAATAGAGTACTTAGAAGGCCAGTTTCATTCTATCACACATATAAGTTTTATTTTTTTATTTTTATTTTTTTTAGGGCACTTTGTTGCCCTCGGTTGAGGGCCGTGGTGTCACAGTTCACAGCAACCTCCAGCTCTTGGACTTAGGTGATTCTCTTGCCTCCTCCCAAGTAGCTGGGACCACAGGTGCCTGCCACAACACCCGGCTATTTTTTTGTTGCAGTTTGGCCCTGGGCTGGGTTCGAACCTGCCATCCTCGGTATATGGGGCCGGCGCCCTACTCACTGAGCCGCAGGACCCACCCTACACAGACAAGTTTTAAGGCTTTGGACAAATTACTTAAATTCCCTGGGCCTCAATTTCTCCATAGCTGAAATTGGAGCAGGAGTAGAACTTTTGTAGGAGACTGTTGTGAGGCTTAGTGAGAACATTCAAGGAAACACACACAGTGCCAGCTCAGAACATGTCCAGAACACATTACTGAGCATGTCAGTTTGTTACTTTTGCTGTAACAAGCTACCCAAATTGGATATCTTAGTAGGTTTTTATATCATATCCTTTTGCAAGTTAGACTTCCATAATGGGGCTTTGGGGGCTAAAATCAAGACATTCATGCTGCTGTGTTTCTTCTGCAGGTCTGAGGGGGAGAAAATTCCCTTGCCTTTTCCAGTTCCTAAAAGCTGCTCACATTTCCTGGCTTGTGGCTGTATCATTCCACCTGTTTTGGCTCTTCCGTCTCCTTCTTCTGCCTCTGGCTCTCCTGTTTCCTTCTCGTAGGACCCTGAGATTACATCACATAATCCAAGATCATCTCCTCATTTCCAGATCCTAACTTAGTCACATCAGCAAAGCTCCTTGGCTGTGTAATTTAAAAAATTATTTAAAAAATAACTTAAATATTTTTTTAAGTATCCACAGTATGCCAGACCTTCTACTTCATGACAGGGCATACACAGTGACTAAGACACAATCAATGCTTATGCCAAGATAGATAAAATGCAACGGTGCTGTTTATGATAATCATAGTAGTTGACATTCCCTGAGTGTTTACCATTCACTAGGTCTTGTGTTAGGCACTTGAAGTCTGGTGATGGCACAAAGGGAAAGGTACTATTCCCATTTTATGGATAAAAACACTGAGGCTAAGAGAGCTTAAATATTCCCCCTTCCCCTCAAGGCCATGTAGCTAATGACAGGTCTGTCTGATTCTAGGCATATACCATTAATCACTGCACTACATGCTACCCCTTGAAGATTCTCTTGTTAACAGTGTGTGTGAATAAAGGTTGACCAGCTTAGCGAGTAGGGCCCCGGCCCCATATACGGAGGGTGGCGGGTTCAAACCTGGCCCCGGCCGAACTGCATCAAAAATTAGCCGGGCGCTGTGGCGGGCGCCTGTAGTCCCAGCTGCTTGGGAGGCTGAGGCAGGAGAATCGCTTAAGCCCAAGAGCTGGAGGTTGCTGTGAGCTGTGACTCCACAGCACTCTACTGAGGGCGATAGAGTGAGACTCTGTCTCTACAAAAAAAGAAAAAGAAGAACAGATCGCATGTGTGGCTGTGACTGGGGCCAGAGGGCAGGCAAATGCCACATTGTCACCATCCTTGCTGTGGTGCAAAGATGCAAGTTCATGGCCCTGGCAGTTGGGTAAATGTTGCCTTATCTTCAAGTTGCTCTAACACGGTGGTTCTTAACCTGTGGGTCGCGACCCACAGGAACTATATTAAAGAGTGGCGGCATTAGGAAGGTTGAGAACCTCTGCTCTAACAGAATGTGTTAGGGAATGGTTAATTCTACCAAACCGATTCTTCCCTGAGATCATTTATCACTGTGCTAATGAGTTCCTGCTTCAACCTAAGGGAGTGTGTGAATGTCAGAGAAGGCGCCCAGTGAGACTCCTCTTTCATGATTCATATAAACACCAGCTGGTGGTTTTAAAAGGCAAAAAAGAAGGTACATCTACGTGAGTCAGAAAGGAAAGGCAGAATTTGGATCTTAAATGCCTACAGTACTCTTGATCTTTGCCAGGATTTCCTTAGTGGGAATGAAAACTTTACATGGAGGGCAGAGGTGGGGTGAAGGTTGGAGTGTCGATTGAGTGGTGTTGTAATGAGACTGACCCAGCCGCTGGGTGCAGGGGGTTGACCAGAAGAGGAGGAGGGTTGCAGAGAGGGTCTGCCCAGAGTGTGAGATGGGCTGTTTAGGTGGAAGGAGGTAGGGTCGACTCCTCCCTGGCCCCATCCCAATCCCCCCTAATGGGCAGGTTGTTTGCAGGGTAGGCTTTGGATATATACTTTCTCCGTTTCTCCTGGGACACCTTGTCTCTTTCCACCCCTTTGATCACACCCTTGACCTCAGAATTCGAACTTAGACACATTCACAGATTGGAAACCAGAGAAACACCTGTTCAATTGTGGTAGTTAGAGTTAGGTTGTCTATACATTCTGGTTGTTTTAAGACATCCTTGGCTTTGAGTAATGACTTTTTCAATAGTAATGATTGATTACATGTATAAGATATTGCAATTTGATTTTTGGATATTTGAAAGACTTTGTATCCGTAAAATCTACAAATAAGAAAAACTTAACGTCGTACTGTGACTGTTTGTGCTTCCTTCTTCCCTCTTCTCTCTCCTCACCCCTTTCTTTCAGAGTCCAGACATGGCCCGCATGTAGAGGATATTTTATACATGTTTTATAAATTTGATGAATATTTTTTAAATAAAGGTAGGTTTAACTACAATTTCCCATTTTACCTACGCCTGGCAACTTTCGGGGCAACCTTTGGGACATCCTTCATGATGCAGTGGAAGCGTGACCTTTTCTTCCTCCCTCTCTTCTTTCTTTCTCTCCTCCCTTCCCTTCCCCTTCATTCCTTCCCTTCTCTTTCTTTCCCTTTCCTTCTCTTTCCCCTCTTTCCCTTCTCTTTCCCTTCCTTCCTTATTTCCTTTCTTTCCTTTTTATTTTCCCCTGCCCATTTTTTCTTTTCTCCTTTCTTTTTTTCACTGCTTACTATGGTGTAAACTTTGGGCTTGGAATTTGGGATATAAAGATGGTTAATTTTGACTCCCTGACTGCAGGGACTTCAAGTCCTGTAAGAGGATTTATTAATTGCCCCAGACATTTACTGAGCATCTCTTATGCAGCAGGCACTAATCTAGGTGCGTGGATGCAGCAATGAACAAAACAGTTAAAATCAGAGACTCTAGATGGGAAGCTTATGTTTTATTGGAGGGAGACACATAGGGAATGAGCAAATAAGTCCAGAATGGAATTTCAGCCAGTGCTAATTTGCTGGGAGGAAAATCATGCCAGGCAGTGGGCTGCAGGGAAAGGATAGCCCCTCTGAGCAGACAGCCTGAGCCCTGGGAAGGAGCCACCCTGCCGGGATCTAGGAGGAATGCTCCAGGTGGAGGGAACAGCACACGTGCAGTCCCTGAAACTGAGGCTAACTTGCACAGATGAGATCAGTGTGGCACTGAGGGACAGCTGGTGGGGGATGAAGCTGGAGGGGCAGGCAGCGATCAGAATGTTGGGCAGGAGTTTGGTGGTCTCTCGGAGTGTGGTGGGAGTGCTCTGAAGGGCTTTGAGCAGTTCAGTGAAGTGAGCAATTTTACATTCTGGCTGGCTGGTTGGGTTCTAATCCGGCTGCAGAGTGAGTGAGAGGCTACCCTGCCTTTGGGTAGTTGCATTCTGCTGTTGTGCAGAAATAGCAATGGCTTAAATTGCAGTGGCTGAGGTGGGAGTGAAGTGGTGGAAATCAGGATATTTAGGAAGGTAGAGTTGGCTGGATTGGCGGTGGTTGTCAGGGCAGAGTGGAATCGCAGATGAGTTTGGGCTCTTTGGTGAGCCCCTGGAAGGATGGCAGTCTCATTAACAAATGCAGAAGTCTAGGGGAGAGAGAGATTTGGGATAAGAGTGTGTGGGGGTGAATCATGTCTTATATGAGCAGCTAATGGACATCTAAGTGGAGTCATTGAATAGACAGTGAACAATGATTGAAACAAAGTGTTAGAAGGATTTAAAAGGATACTCTATCCAGGGTGACAGCTTGAGGCTCTGTCTCAAAAAAAAAAAAAAAAAAAAAAAAAAAAAAAAGAAAGGATAGATTTTGCTTGAGGAAGGACATACCTTTTGCTTTAGAAATTACTGAGGTCTAAATTATGATGTCACTGTTGGGGAAGGAAGGAAACAGCATCCACTGGGTGTTGACTACATCCCAAGCACTGTGCTAGCTGCTTCCCATGTGTTATTTTTCATGGGGCATAATCCTCCCTAGTGTACTGTGTCGGATTACTCACTCTGCAGCCGGATTACTAGGTTCAGAACCAAACCCTGCCTTTGGGTAGTTGCATGTTCTGTGCTTTGTTTGCTTATCTGTAGAATGGGGTAATAATAGTACCTACCTCAAAAAGTTATTTTGACATTTAAATGAGTTAATGCATGCAGAGTACTTAGTATAGTGCCTGATGTTAATATGCACTCTATAAAGGAGCAGTTTTAACGTTACTATTACGGTATATTTATTCCACGTGTTGCATCTCTGTGGCTGAAGGAGTGGTATGTGCCATAACAAGAGTGTTGCTTTGCAATCTTGTTTCAACTTGTTTATTAGTTATTTATAGGATACTTGGGTTCATGTTCTGGTTTTTGCCATGATTCAACTTTTTATGAGTAATTCTTCTCTTACAATATAAATTAAAGCCTGTTTCTATTCCTATTGCTGTGTAATAAAGCACCCAACTTACTGACACAAACCAAGTATTTTATTATGCTCATATAGATTCTGTGCTTTGGGGATCCAGGCAGGACACAGAGGGGGTGACTTGTTTCTATTCTATGCCATCTGGACCCTCACCTGGGAAGATTTGAAAGCTGCGGGTGTTGATGGTGGGGGTTGGGGGTTGAGGGCTGGATCTGCGGAGGCTCCTGTGACTAGCAGTTGATACTGGCATCAGTTTAGATATGATGTTGGCTGGAACATTACACCTGATCACTCCATGGGGGTCTCTCCACTTGGGCTAGTTGGGCTTCCCCACAGCATGGCAGCTGGATTCCAAGAGTGAGTGTCCCAAGAGAACCAGACAGAAGTGGTGTGGTCTTTTATGATTTAGCTTCACCTCTGCTTTAGTCATAAGTAGGACCAGATTCAAAGAGAAGGAACATATATTCCTGCTCTCATGGGAGGATAATTAAAGTTATATGGTAAGAATATTGTTGTGGTCAATTTGGTAAAATACAGTCTTCTGGGAGATTTAAGTAGGAGGCCACTTAAGAGGCTATCTGACTTAAAGCATTCAATACCTTTTAGATTTTGCATGCTGTGAAATCAGGGTCTTGTCTATTTATTAAGGGATCTGAGGGCTCTTAAGTTGTATTAGAATTCCAGGATTGCCTCGTCACAACTGATAGGCTTTCATTCACTTAATTAATGCTAATTGAATCTTGACTCTGTGCAACATCCTGTGCTAAATGCTGGAGGGGAATGTTGAGATGCCATCAGAAGTTGACATGCCAAAAGGTGAAGACACATACAATTGCTTTCAATTAACTAGTCTCTGGAGAGACTGAGGGCCCTGAAAATCCTTGATGATAGTTAAAAGAAACTGATTAAAACAAGACACAAAATGAGTAATGCAAACATATTTAGTTGGCATTGCATTTAATGTTCAGGAACATATTTTCCATTTTGTAAACTTAATAGTTGTTTCAAGGAGCAATCATTAGGTACTTAGAACTGTCATTCAGTATATCAAGGACCCTGTATTATATATTTAATTTCTAGTGAGGCAGATACTTTACTGTATCTGTTTTATAGATGAGGGATAGAGTAGTAGATAAGCTTAGTTGCATAGGCCTGCATTTGTACCCTAGTCTCCTGGTCCCACAGTGCAAGCTCAGGGTGGCAATGATAGTTCATATAAAGTTGGGGCTAGAATCTAAGTTGTGAATTTTCTTGTTGGTGTTCTTTCCTTCAGACTTGAGATTTCCAACTGTGTTCTATGAGTCTTCTGGATCCCCAAAATATCTTGCGAGTTGGTGCTGGTGTTGAGAGGGAGACAAAGGGACCCTACTTCAAATTCCAGCCATTTATCCTGCTTTGAGATAAATTATATTTTGCTTAACATATGATGCATAATGTAATAAAATATACCATAAATATATTAAATATATTTATAGTATATAGCATACAATAGCCGAGAACAATGTGAAACTGTTCAGACTTTTAGAATAAAACTCTTCCTTTAAACGAAGTTTTTTGTCTGTATCTATGATTTCCACTTAAAGTTTGAATTTTGTCCAATTCAATTGAATTTCCACTTAAAATTCAAAACTTGAACACCTCTGATCTATTCCATACAGATCTTGGATACTTTTAGTTTAAAGATTTTGTCTGTAAGTGATATTGGTATTATTATTCTAACTTCATTCTAACTTCAAGGTCTCAATCAGAGACCTAGCTGATTGTCTGTCTTTTCACTGGCAAAATTCACATTGCCATGTACTGCAGAAAATAACCTATAAAGTGCTCAATGCAAGCACACATTTGTAGAACTAAAAGTCAGAGAAAAAGGACTTTGTTTTCTGAAAGTACAGTTTGATTTAGATTTTGTGTCTGTTAGGTTTTCTGACTTATTTTGCACATAAATACGTCCCAGAAAGAGTGATTATATTGTAATCCTTATTTTCAGTTTTCCTTTTTCACATCAAGATTTCTTGATGGAACATGATTAAAAAATAACCTTAAAGTGTGAGACTCACTCTCTTCTTTAACAGGCAATGGATTTTGATAGGTACATACAGCAGTTGTTTACTGTGAATTTTCTGGCACAAGGACATTTCTATTTCATATGCAAACTTTACAGAGATCCCAGTGTGAATAACAGCTGAAGCAGACTTTAAGAGGTAGGGATGCCCTGTTTAGTTGTTCGGGTTGTACACCATGCAACTGTGAATGGTCTTCTGGAGTTGTGCAATACAGCAGCACTGCCAGCAGGTTGTGGATTTCAGCCTTTTTGATTCTTAAGCATGTGAGAAATTGGTACCAAGCTTCAAGGTAGTAAGAATAAGAAGGTATTACATGCTGTCATTTCCAAGCTAGTGTCTTTCTCTACGTCAACTGCAGGTAAACTAAACAGGAACTGACCGGAAGCTGGAATAAGAAAGGTGAAGGGCTGTGTTGTGAGATGAAAATTAGGAGCCTGGGCCCTGCTCTCAGACCTTGGGAGCCCTGGTGAGGGGCTTGTGTTTTAGTCTGGATGCAGTGGGGGGAGGCTCTGAATGGTGTGAGCAGGGAAGGATTTGAGATGATTTATGTATTGAAAGGGGTTTTCCAGCTGCTATGTGGAAGTGGATGGGGAAGGGGTGACAGTGGAAGTGAGGAGACCCGAGAAGAGGCTGTATGTGGCCGAAGTCCAGGAGAGAGAAGGGTGGGGAGACAGAGGGCAGCGAGTTGTGTCTAAGTCTATGTTGGTGGTAGAAATGACGGAACTATTGGGAGGAGAGGGAAAAGAGAAAGGAAGAGGGTCTCAGGGTCTTGCCTTTTTGTCTTGAGCATCATTCTGAGAGCTTTCTTTCTTATACAACTGAGGTACCCAAAGGAACTCCCCAATGCATCAATGTACAAAGTTATGATTTAATAAAAATAATAATAAAATTAAAAAAACAAAACAAAACAACAAACAAACAAACAAAACCAAAGGAACTTCCCCGTAGGCAATTGGGTATGTGCAGCTGGAGTTCCAAGGACATTTTAGGTCTAGCTGTATGGATCTAGGAATCATCAGTAAGTGAGCAGAGATTATTCAGGGAGAGGCAATAGATCAAAAGGCAACCAGGAAGTAACCCATGAAAGCCCAGGGTTTAGGTAGAAGAGTCTGTAGGCCGGGTGCTGTGGCTCATGCCTGTAATCCTAGCACTCTGGGAAGCCAATGCAGGTGGATCGAGCTTACAGGTTTGAGACCAACCTAAGCCAGAGCAAGACTTCATCTCAAAAAATAGCCGGGCGTTGTGGCAGGAGTCTGTAGTCCCAGCTACTTGGGAGGCTAAGGCAAGATAATCACTTGAGCCCAAGAGTTTGAGGTTGCTGTGAGCTGTGATGCTATAGCACTCTATTGATGGTGACAAAATGAGACTCTGTCTCAAAAACAACAAAAAACAAAAACAAAAGAGTCTGCAGAATGGATTTAAAAAGGCCCAACCAGAGAGGGTGAGGGAGCATCTTGAGAGCGTGCTGTCACTGAGCTGTCAGTGGGGAGCATTTTAAGAAGGAGCCAGGTTGCAGAGAAGTCATTACCATGTGGCTGTTATGGTGTCACCTGGACTCCACCTCAGCCACGTGGAGACAGTGGAGATCTTTTGAAGCACAGTTTGGTGGAGTGACAGGGGGGAAGCCTGGTTGTTTTTATGTAGTTTTACGACTAGTATCACCCAGTTTCTTGCTTCAGCTGATTTTGTCAGGTGATTGGTGGCTGGTTTCTCTTGTCCCTTAACGTAGAGTTGGCAGATAAAATATTTGACACTAGTTAAATTTGAATTTCAGAAAAGAAATTCAAAGTGTATTTGTTTGCACTGCATATAATTATTCCATGGAATGTAATTACCCGAAAATTGCTGTTGTTGTTTATCTGAAATTCATACTTAACTATGCATCCTGTACTTTTGGTTCCTGAATCTGGCAGCCCCAGTTGAATTGCACCCTTGAAAATGGCTAAAATGGTGAATTTTATGTTTTGTGAATTTTGCCGCACACACATAAAGCTGGAAACTCCACCCTGACTAGATACAATCATATGATCTACTTCTGGGTTTAGACACTAGGGCCAATGAGGAAAGCCAGCCTTGAAGGAAGGTATTTCTGGTGGTAGTTAATGCTGCCCCTAAATTCCCTCATAGAGTGCTGAATATCTCAGAGGGAGCTGGACGCGTAGTAGGCCCTCATCAGATTCTGGTTAGGGAAACTGCGTTATGTGCTGTAGGAAAAATCAGCTGACATTGACACCTAATTGGAAGGAAACTACCCAGTACCTGTGGTCCACATACAACTTAGAGAATGCCATGGAGGGGGCCTCACGTGGGAGTCCTCAGTGATTGGGATGGTGTGGCACCTGTGGCCTGTGGCACCACGTACTTACTCCATTTGCCTGTGGCACACGTGACTTGGCTGAGCTGGGTACTTCTCAGTTACAGCAGCCCATGTGTACTGGCTTTGGAGGGGTCATTAAAAATCTATAAATGGCAGAAAGCTCTCAGGCATGCCCACAATTCCAAGACGGCTGGGCTGAGCCATGTGCTGTTTTAATTGGTCACACCAGTTTCTAAGCTTTCCTTTCTCCTCCTTTCTATGAGACAGAGAAGACCACAAGACTGTTTCCCATGACTTCTTCTGAGGCGATTTCAAAGCAATTAAGTGTAAGTAGGGTCTGAAGGGTATATAAAGAACTGTTATAAAATATCAGCTAAGATTTCCTATCTTTGGCTAGCACCTGAACCCAAAGGTTAGATTGAACTACCTATGGCAATATTTTTTTCTCGTGTGGTTCTCCCCCAACCTTTGCTATTCACAAGGATCTTGCATTGAAAATTAACATTCATTTAAGTGGAGAGCTGAATGCACACAGCACTTTCATTCTACACTAACTCAGTGAACTCTATTATTTGCCAGTATTCAATATCTAATTTGTCTTAGATTTCCAAAGAGTGTCCCATGGCTCTCCTGACTGGTGAGTTCCTTGAAAGGAAATATTAATATGTTTACAATGGCTGCTTCGTTGTAGCTAACTTATCACTTAGTGATTTTCCTTGGGTAACTGATTTGGTTCTGAGGGCTAGGAGAAGGAACCCTTCTCATGGGTGGAGCAAACGTCTGTGTACACCCTTTGCTTTATGATCTGCTTTATGAACAGCATTGAGGACCGTGTAACAGCTTGGCAGACTTCCAAATGATCCATGCAAGGGCCTGTTCCCTCTCTGAGATTTTGGATGCCTCTTCTAGGTCTTGAGTGCCGGGTCTGAATTCTGAATTACCTGGGGGTGGAGGTGAAGTTTCCACCCCTCGTCCATCACACAGTGTTCTTTTACCTTGGTTAACTTCTGGATAGCAGGGATTCTGCTCATCACCTTGGTGCCACCTGGTGCTGGAAGCATAATAGGTCTCAGCAAACATTTGCTGAATTCATTCCGTGAACATTAATTGAACTCTTGGTATCTGCTGTGCAGTGAGATTGGGAGTATGGGAGATTCAGAGTTGAAAGGGCCCATCCTCATGGGGCATCCAGAAAGGAGGTTACTCTCTAGCAGGAAAAATTGCCATTGAGAAAAGATATTCTCAGGGTTGGAGTGAGGTCTTGGTCTAGCCAGCAGGTCCAGTTTTCTCTGGTGTGGAAAATTCCCCAGAAAGCTGTGTCAGCCCTAAGATTTCCCTGGCAGCACTGACTCTTGTCTATATAAACCCCATTTTACCCTCCAAACCTAGGTGTTACTGGGAGTACACTAAGCTGTTTTATTGAAGGGATTCCACTTCCCCAATTTTTCTTTTTAGTAAGTCTGTTGATTCCTTGAAAACTTCACTAATAAGTGCTATGATTATTTCAAAACACTTCCCAGTCTTCAGATGAATGGATTTCTTCATGTTCTACACTGCTGCCTCCTGAGCCTCATGAGGAATCATGCGGGTATTCTTTTCCCTTTTAGGTTTCTCTCTGTCTCTAACCTGCACCCATTCCCAGCCTCTGACAGTCGAACTTGCAATAAATCACAGAAATGTTGCTGATGTCAGCAGCCCTGATATGCATTAGAGGAACCCGTTAGAGGAAATTACCTGGAGGGTGATGCCAGGCTGCAAAACTGTTTTGTAGAAACTGTTTTCTCCCTTTGATGGATCTTCTTTATTTTTGTGACTTAGTAGGCACCGTGAAGCAAGAACCATTTTAATTTTTTTTCCCATCTAAGTTTTTTGTAGGAGGTTTCAGTGGCTATGAAATGAGCCAGGAGCACCGAGCAGCTATGTTGGCAGGTGGAGAAGGCCAAGGCTGCTTACAGAGCAGAATGTGCCGGGTGTTACGCCTCCGTCTCAGGGACCCAGGGAGAAGGGCACATGGGTGCACGCACCTTTCTACTTATATGGGCTTTAAACAACAGCTAAGTAGAAACCAAAGTTCATTTTAGATGCACACAGAACATGCTGTTTAAATGCTTTCTGCAGAGTATACCTTTGTAAAGTAAATATCTATCTGGCAGAGTAGGATTTCTGGACATGGGTTAGCAAGGGGCACCTTAATGTCCTCGGGACATTTATTGTGACAGCTGTCTCTGGGCAGGGAAACAGTGCAGCACTGCTGTGGGGGGACATCAAGGGCCAGTTGAGGAAGAAGGCTGTGGATTTAGAGTGATAGTCTGTGAGTCTGTTCACTTTTCCCAGCAGTGTTCTCTGAGCAGAGAGGACCAACAGGGGTATTCCGGGGAGCTACAGGAGAACACAAAAGGAGCCAGCCGAAATGAGGTGCTGAACATGGAGCCTAAGCTGAGTGGGGACGAGAAAGGGAGCACAGGGAGGGCATGACGGAGAGGAGACGGCAGGGGCGGGAAGTGACGTGGAAGTAACCAGGGGAGTTAGCCGGAAGGGGAGCACCTGCCAGTCGGTGTCTAGCCTCTCGGGCTGCTGTGTGTAACAAAACATCACGGCGTGGGTGCTTTGGAACAACACAAATTTGCCTCTCACAGTTCTGGAGACAGGAATGTCCAAGGTTATCTAGGCAGATTCGGTGTCTGGCGAGGACCCATTCCCGGTTGATCATGGGCAGCTGGCCGTGTGCTCATGTGGTGGTGGTGGGGGCTGGGCACTTTATAAGGGCATTGATACGATTCATGAGGACTCTGCCCATGGCCTGATCACCTCCCAAAGGCCCCACCTTCTAAGGCTCTTACCTTGGAGGTTAAGTTTCAATGTATGAACTTGGGGGGCAACACAAACTTTCACATAGCCGCCATAGCTTCTTTGTTTGAGTATTACTGGGACAAGAACAGCTCTCCTGATGACAAGGTCCAGCATGTGGCCATGGGGCAGGGGCCATTGTAGTGGTTGACTTTGGTGCCCCATCAAGATCACTCAGATCTGTTTTGTCCCATGCACCCCCCTCCTCTGGCTTCTGTGGGCTTCTCCCTTTCGGGCTCTTATCTACAGCCATTTCCAGAGGACTTCCCTTGGTCTCCTAGAGCCTCTTTTCAGGAGTTTATGCCCTCTGGGAGTTCTCTGTAGCAAATGACCAATTGGCAAGAGTATGGAAGCCACACTCAGAGCACAGTGTCTTCAGGGGAAGCTCAGATGCCAGGGGAGAAGGTGCGGGAAGGTCTTCAGTTCTGCAGCAGGGGCCCCTCAGTGGATGTGGATCTTTGAAATGTCTTGGGGTTGGAGGTGAGGAGAAGGAAGGCTGGGTCAGAGGAGAGGAAGCTGGGAGCAGAAGGGAGGTCAGCATGGAGCGGCTTCACGGGCTCTGCATTTCTAAGAATTGGTTCGTGCGGCTTTCTGGTGGGTAGTGGCTTGGCCGCCTGGACACAGGTGTGGAGTTTGGCATGATTCCTAGCACACAGCAGGCACGCATTGGTTGAGTAAGTGCATGAGCGACACACCAAGTTTCTAAATGCTTCTCCTTTCCATCTCTGTAAACAGTTAGTGCGCTCATCACCACGGTGTATTTTTTCTCTGACATATATGGAATTTATTGACATACCTCTGGCTACTTGTGTCACTGTTTTTGGGTAGGATGCAATGAACAGATCTCCTGAGGTTAGGGAAGGAGGCAGGAGGATGGGTCCCGGACTTAAAGTCATAGGCTCTTTCTCCAAACTATTTTTCAGGTTTGTTTTCAACTGCGGATCTGTAGCAAGTAAGTGATGAGCCCAGGACAGCCACTCACGCTCTGTATGTTTGTGACTGCAGATGCTGACGGGAGTTAGCTGGGCTGGGAGAGCAGCATGTGGGGAGGGGGGGGCGGCGGGAGAAGTGAGACGGGCCACAGGCAGAGGGACACAGGTGGTTGTGGGGTTTTAAGCAGGAGCAAGATGGGAATTTTAGAGGGATCATCTGCCTGCTAACTGCAGCCTGGTGGAGAGGGGACCCCTGTGGGAGTCCAGTGAGAAGAGGTAACTGCTTTTGACAAGACACCCAGGAAAGGCAAACCTCTATCTCAAAGAAATGGCCCTGACAATAGGATTTAAAATACTGGGCCCCAGGGGAAAGGAGATATTTTGGGAATTGCAATTGTTTATGTTATTTTTAATCCCAAGGAGAGGAAAAGATCTTTCCTCTTAAAACTGTTTTAGTTCATTTGAATGGCAGAGGAAAGAACTTGGGGTCAGAGGCAAAATTTGATGTTCAGGAAGCATTTTAGAGTAAGACACGTGAGCCCCAACTGCGGCTGTGCACCTTCAGGGCCTTGACCATGAAGCCAGGACAGGTGAGTCCATCTCCTCAGCATGGCAGAGTCGGGGTCTGTTGGGAGAACCATGAGGTAGGCAGCTTTGGAGCCTGAAAGACGAATGTGGGAAATACCTGGGTGGTTCTGCCAACCTCCACCCATACAGGGAATAGCTCTGGCCCAGGGCTTTTTGTGGGAGGGTGGGAGGGTGAGGGTTCATTTTGTTGGAGCATAAAGGCATCCCATATGCTGCCAGGAGTAAGATAAAATGCCCAGAAGTTCTGGAAGAGGGCTTCTGTTGAAGAGGGTTTCCTGGCAGCCAGACAGAGAAGGTGTTGAAAGCAGCAGGTGGATACTACAGGATAGTACTGCAGGCATCAGGTGCACACCGACACCTCGCAGGGACAGGCGTAGGAAATGCTGCTGGGGCAGAGGCCAGGATAGGATGTACCCCCTTGAAGCTGCCGCCCAGGAAGCCACATCCTGGCTGCTCCCTTTTCCTCTCTTGCTCTTTCTCTTTCTTCTTTGTGCACTTCCCTTTGTTATCCCTTAAATGTTGCTCCTTTGAGCACCATCTTCTCATTTTGCGTGTGCCCCGGCCAGTTCATCCTGTCCTGTTGCCCCAATACCGCTTATGTACTTACCACTCTCAGACCTAGGGATCCCGCTGGATTTTTCTCCTGAGTTCAGGTCATTTGTGCCTAATGTCTACTGGATAGCTCTGCCTGGTTGGGACACAGGGACTGCAAACCTGTCCCCTGCCTTGTTTCTGTCTTGAAGGACACCATGCTCCTATAAGACAGATACTGGAGTCATCCCAGACCCCTCCTGCTCTGTACTTCTTCCTTTCCATCCATCACCAGGACCTGTAGATTTACTTCCTTGACACCCCTAGTCTCTGGCCCCTCCTCTGCCACAGCCTGAATTGAAGCCCCATAATCTGCTGCAGCAAACACCCACCCACACTCCCCGCTGTTGGTCTCTCGCTTGTGCTAACAGAGTCAACTTGCTAAACCCAAATCTGACCCCCTGGCTCTTCCCCTGAGCTAGCCTTGATGGCCTCCCACAGGCATTAATAAGACTAACAAGACCCTCGGGCTCCCCGCACCTGCCTCCTCAGCTTTATTTTGGCGTAGCTTCTTCACAGCCTCCCATCCTGACACAGACCTAGCATAAGTTCCCAAATGTCCCAGGCTGATTCATGGCTGAGCTGCTGAGTACTTGTTGCCCTCTCTTGCTCGTCTGCCTTCCTCTCTGCCTCTCCTCGCCCTCAGGCAGGTGCTTAATCCTCTCTCCACACAAGTGGGCTTCTTGTCTTTGCAGTTGTCTGGTCTCCTCTTTGGTGGGTTGATCACTCCCTCTTCACGCCGCTCTGCACCCTGTACCCACGCCCAGCATAGCGGGTGCACACTGCCGCAGGTGTTCTCATAGACCTCATAGTCCTCTCCTCCTCCAGATGATGCGGGTGGTTGTTCTCATACATCATGCAGTCTTCTCCATCTCCTCGTGATGTGGGTAGTTCCCGTTGATTAAGGACTTGCTTTGAACTTGGCACTGAGCAACAGTGGTATTTGCTTTGAACTTGGCACTGAGCAACAGTGGTAAGTACATAAGCAGTATTGGGGCAACAGGACCGGATGAACTGGCCAGGGGGACACGCAAAATGAGAAGATGGTGCTCAATTGAATATTCCCAGTACGCAACTTCTGTACCTTTCCAGCAGGAAGGAGGGAGGCCCGGATAGAGGACTCTCATTCTTAGGAGCCCTGCTGAATGTTTCCTGGGGAGGGCGGGACTCTCATGGAACTTAAACTTGTGGTGAGGAATGGACGGCTGCTGAAGCCCTCCCTTCCCCTGCTTCCCCCATCCTGACAGCCTCATTTTCTGGGCCTTGTCTGCTGGTGGAAAGGACCCTGACCTTGTACCATGCCCTTGGTATGTAAATACAAGAAGAGATTTGGGGGATGATTAGGAGAAACCATTTACTTTTTAGTCCCGAGAAGGAAGTCACTTGGTCCTTTGAGCCCTGAATGAACTCAGCTCCCTTTTTGCTTTCCCCAGGCTGGAGGGTGCAATAATGGGACAGGACAAGAAAGCCCTTCCATCTTTGGGGTCTTCCAGTCCAAGTTCATGCAGTTTGGTCCTTATCAGAAGCACTCCAAGAAGGCAGAGGGAATTTCTGTCTGCCTGCTATCAGAGAAGTGATTCACCAAGGATGATTTGTGTCATTCCATAGACTTTTTTTTTTGTGGAGACAGAGTCTCACTTTATCACCCTCGGTGGAGTGCTGTGGCATCACACAGCTCACAGCAACCTCCAACTCCTGGGCTTAGGGCGATTCTCTTGCCTCAGCCTCCCGAGTAGCTGGGACTACAGGCGCCTTCCACAATAGATTTTTTTTTTTTAACCTAGAAAGTATTCTGTACCCATGAATAAAAGAGAACCTTCTAACCTTTTGTAAGAGATTAAGAAAGACCAGAACTGAGTGTTAGGAACCCAGCAAAGTGAATTACTGCTGTCTCCTTTCTCATCCTCTCTAGCAGCTGTATAAACTGTGAAGAGCCTTCCTTGGATCGTTTACTTTCTGAGAACTTTAGCGCTTCGATTCTTGATGTCTGGCTGTGGAAAATAAAACCCCACAACAGTACCAGCATTGCTTCTATCTTCTAGATCAGTGGTTCTCAACCTTCCTAATGCCGCGGCCCTTTAATACAGTTCCTGTGGGTCATGACCCACAGTTTGAGAACCGCTGTTCTAGATGAACTGTGCAGTCAGATTTTCTTTTGGACAGATGTTTGAACTTGATATCATAACTGCTGGCCCAGGGCATGGATGGATGAACTAACAGATTCAGGAATGGAAGGAGCTGTAATAAGATCCTCCTAGTTACAGGCATTCTGCTAACCTCCACATTGAGACATAGAGGAAGGGGCTCTGATCCTACTGCGGAGCAGGCACTCAGGGAGGACTTCTTGGAGGTGGTGACGCCAGATGTGAATTGTGAAGTATGAGAAGAAATCAGTCAAAAAAAGAGTTAAGGGGAAAGAGGAATCTGGGAATCAAGACCTGTTTCTCTGGGACAGGCTGGAGCAGGCTTGGTGCTGCTGGGTTTGGTTGGGGCAAAGGTTGCTTGTGGGGCGTGGCGACAGGTGAGGCTGGGGAAATAGGCGGGTGCCAGGCCCTGGAAGGCAGTCCGGGAGCACACCATGGCGATTGCACATTACTCTGTCTCTCCATGCGGTCTTCAGAGGGTCTTAAGCAGGGGCGGATGTGACCAGATTCACACCTGAGAGAGCGCCTGTGGTGGGATGTGGAGGATGGTTTGGAGGGGGGCAGGACTGGAGGCTGACCCAGCAATTCAGGTGAGAAGAGAAGAGGGTCTGGACCAGGGAGAGAGGCGTGGACAGATGTGAGAGCCAGCGGCGGCCTGTTCCAGCTCGCTCTCCCTCCCGTCAGCCTTGTTTCCTTTTTCCTGGCTCCTTCGGTCCCAGTGTTGGTCTCTTCCATCTGGGAGCATGGGCTGACGTTTTAGAGAGGGCGAGAAGGCGGAGATGTCCTGGGTGGCACTTCGGGAGCACGGCTTGCTCACATGGTGCGCCTAGAGTGAGCACTGTCGCCATCCTCACCAGGGACAGCGTGACCACCTTTAAGGCATGGCTGGGCTGTCCCATGGCAACAGAAAAAACAAGATTTGGTGATTGCCGTGTCAGGAATAAGAAGGAGCACACTCACTGTGTCTGTTCTAGGAGCTGCAGTGTCCGCTGTGCACAGGTGTCTCCTGCCCTCTTCCTAACACTTTCCCCCCACACCACCCTGAAGTCCAGCTAAGCCCAGAGGAGCCTTTTGGGGACTAGAGGCTGTGCTGTCACCTGTGACTCTTTGGAAGCTCCGAGCATCAGTGCCGGTGGCCCTGGAGTGATTCCAGACCTGGGGGGAGTCAGGTCTAGCTGCGAGGAGGGTGTTCTTTTTCTCTTGCCAGCGAGTCTGCAGTCACAGTTGTACTTTGCCTGGGTCGATAGGCAGAGTCATGTTGCTGTGTGGCAGTGGCACCTCTGAGGTGGCTGCATTTCAGGTTTCCAAGGTTTCCAAGGGACTCTGAAGCCTTCAGATGCCATTTGTTTCAGGTGGATTCAATTCATGCTTATTAGCTCGTGATAGGCTACTCACTGTCACCCTCTGGGCCTCCATTTCCTTACGTGTCACTGGGGACAGATAAGGAGACCACCTCCCTCCACAGAAGATTTGGTGAAGATAAAATAAATTCACACCTGTAGGAGCTCTATGTCAGTTCTCCCACTGACACTAACAGTGCCAAGCTTGGTGCCAGGAGAGCCCAAACGTTTGTTGATTGAATGCATGAATGGATGATGCGGTGAAATCTATGGGGCCCGAGAAAGCCTGAGTAATATAAAATTATTTAGAACTTGTTCAACCCCCGAGAAAGCAGATTTCCACCTCCAACATCCACCTACATTTAGGTAAAAATGAAATGTGTCACCATTCCTGAGGAAACATTTTAAAATGGAAATTAGCTGAAGACAGAAGTGTTCCAACATTTCCTTTCTCATCAATTCTTGGCAGCACTTTTGCTGCCAAATACTTTTCTGCTGGGCATTATAGGATCCATCCATCCACTTTTTAAGATCTTCATTGCTGCTCAGGATCTGAAGTAGTCAATCTCATAGACTGCCTGTGTGAAATGCTTTTCTCATATTTCGGTAGAAGGCTGTTTCCACCTGGAATTGCTTTGTTTCTCCTTTTCCTCTTCCTGCCCTCTAAGGACTAGACTTTGAAGTCAGATTATTCTAGTTTTAATCCTGGCCGCTCCAATTTCTGGGCACTTGACCCTGGCTTAACTATTTAATCTGCCTGGGTCTCAGTTTCTTTACCTGTGAAGTGGGGCCATGTGGGGCCATGAACAAGTGCTTGCAGAGCCACTGCCAAGGGTCCCCACTGCTGCCCTGAAGTCATTGCTGGGCATGCATCACAGGCACATTTCTCATGAGCTGCTTCCAGTGGGTGACAGAGCGCAGCAAGGATGCCATGGCAGGATTGTCCCCAGGAGACAGAGGACTCCTCAGACAGCTGACTTTGGCTAAGGAACTCCTTGAAGGGCTTGCCACACTTCCTTAAACTGCAGGTGCTTGAGGATACTTACCCATCTATCTTTCCCTCTCTCCTTCGCTTGTGGTCACAAATGCTTTTCCCCTAATAAAATTTATATACGTTTAATCCCCTCTTGGCATCTGCTTCTGAGAGGACCTGGACTCACACAGTGTGATAATACCTCGGGGTGAGAACCACATGCAGCTATGTAAGCAGGGTGTTCATCAGAGTGACAGGCACAGGCAGTGCTCATTAGGTAAGCATGAGGGCTCCCATCACCTTCATCACCATGGCCACCACCATCCTCATCACCATCTGCTCGGTTTTGCTTCTTTGCTGGTTCCATGTCATGGCACATCCCGGTCACAGGGCAATTTTGCATTAGAGTGAGAGGTGCTGTGGTTCTGTGGAGAAGAAATGGATTAAAACACCCTTTGGAAATTTGTCCAGCTTAAGCACAATCCAGATCATTTCCAGTCTTACTGGTATAAGTTTCCTGGGGCTCCTGTGACAAATTGCCACAATCTTACTGGTCTAAAACAACACTAATCTATTATTGTAAGGTTCTGGTGGTCAGAAGTCCAAAGCAGTCTCGTTTGGCCAAAATCAAAGTGTAAGTAAGGCTGGTTCCTCAGGCCACTGTGGGGAAAATCCTTCTCTGACTTTTCCAGCTTCTAGAGGGACCATATTCCACATCTCAGGGCTGCCTTGCTCCAGCTTCTGCTCCTGTCCTCGGTTTGCTTTGCTCTCCGATCCTCCTGCCTCCTTTTTATAAGGACCCTTGGGATTACGCTGGGCTTACCCAGATAACACAGGGTCACCTCTCCACTCAACATCTTTAACTTTGTCACACCTACAACGTTTCTTTCGCCATGCAATGTAACATATTGATAGGTCCTGGGATGGGATTTTTTTTTGTGCCTGCTAGGGTGGGAGGAGATGCTCCCAGAAGTGGTGTTTAACCTGAGATCTACAGGTCAGAAACTGGGTACAAATGGAAACAGGGAGGTCACTCAGGAGGCTGTTGGATTGATTGCTCCAGGCAGGACGTGATTGGTGGCCTGGGTGACGCTGCTGGCCATAAGGATTGGGAAAAACCCAAGGGGTGAGATATTCAAGGAGGCAGAAGAATGGGAAGTGCAGGCAATGTTGGAAGAAACCCCCTCCCGGATGGGCTCATCGTCTCAGCATCAACAAGGGCAATTAGGGACCTGAATGCAGCGTTTTCAGGGAAGGGTTACCCAGAGCATAACACTCAGATTGCTGATTCTAATTTATAGATCTTTCAGTCAAAGATTTCAGACAATATGTGTTCATGTAAGTCTGAGGGAAATTTAACATTGAATGGTTTTATTGGACAGAATAAAATACCATCAAAAACTGATGATATTCAGCTTGCTTTTCAAAGAGAAAAGCTGATTTCCAGGGTCTAGGAGGAGAGGCAGGTGTTTATGGATGTAGATTCTTTTAAGTGATCACCCCTCTGCCCAGGCGTTGTCAGGATCACTGGTGTTTTGAATGAGGAGTGACATTCCTTGGCTTTACCAGCACAGAGAATGGGCAGTTTAGCCCCCACCAGAGTGGGACAGTGTGCCCCATGTAGGTCCTTAGGTTTGTCATCTCTTAATACCTGATTTACACAATAGCTGGGCTGCTCCACGACAGAGTCTGTAATAACAATTAGAATAATAAAGGGAGAACAAAATTGAAGGCAATGGCCATTTGTTGCTGTGGGAGCCAGTTTTCTGTAATGCATGATAACATTACGTGCGTGACGCTATCCCGAGCTTCCTGCCATCGCAGAAAAGCCTCCAGCTTAATATATTTATTTTCAAGGTAATAAAATTGCTCGTACAGAGAACAGGGACCTTAGAGAATTCTTCGTGTTCTGAAAATCATGAGAAATTTCCTTTCCAATGGCATCCAATAGAAGAAAAATTCTATTACTAATAGATCGGGAGTGGTTTTATCTAAGTCATCACATTTTCTATTAGGAAATAAAGTTAGGATCTAATTCTATTATTTTTTTCAGGAAACCAGGTTAATTGACATAAAACATCACTCCTCATTTCCGTCTATTATTGCAACCATTTTTCTTTCTCTTTGCTATTGATAGTCTTCAGAAATCCAAACCTTTTCCACTGAGTCTGATTTTTGGTTCTTCTCCCTTAGAGCAAACGCATGCTTTTTTCCTTTGCTTTGTGACAAGAGGGACTTTTGAAGTTGCTACATGGCTATCTCTTTTCTGCTGTTGGTATTCTTTAGTCCTTGGTAATTTTATAGAGTAGCTGGGTATCCTTCTCCCATTTATTTCTTCTCCAAGTTGAACAATATGTCTGTTTTAAAATACGGTGATTTGTCGTATTTCTTATACCTTGTTTAAACAAGGAGATTGGCTGGGCTCAGTGGCTCATACCTGCAATCATAGCACTTTGGGAGGCCGAGGTGGGTGGATCGCCTGAGCTCAGGAGCTGAAGACCAGCCTGATCAAGAGTGACACCCCATCGCCACTAAAAATAGGAAAACTATCTGGGTGTTGTGACAGGTGCCTGTAGTCCCAGCTATTTGAGAGGTACGAGGATCGCTTGAACCCAGGAGTTTGAGGCTGCTGTGAGTTATGATGATGCCACGACACTCTAACCTGAGCTACAGAGTAAGACTGTCTCCAAAACAAAAAACAAAAACAAGGAAACTAAGGGAGGAGATGAATCATAAATAACAGAGAGATGGCTCTCCAATTTGGACCTTTGTAGAAAAATATAAACATTTCAAATGCAGTTAATACTTTTTTATTTTTTGAAAAAAAAGAAAAAAAGAAAAAGAAACTAGGACCCCTGGTGCTCATTTTTTAGGACTCAAATGGGCACCTAGTGCTGATGAAATTTCCTCACTGCAGGCTTGGTGAACCAATTTGTAATCCTCATGTTGAAAGCTGGCTTAGGGAAGACATCTGTGCTTTGTCTCTGACAAATATCATGCTTTGTATTTATAAACTAACTCTCTTCTCCCCTCTCCCCACCCTGACTCCTCAGTGGCCGTCCCTGCAGCAGCGCCAGCGTGCCAGGCCAAGAGCGCCACTAACGCCACGAACACCACTAACGGGCACCCTGCGGCTCCGCGCCTGTCCATTTCCTCCCGAGCCACGGTGGTAGCCAGAATGGAAGGCGCCTCCCAGGGGGGCCTGCAGACCGTCATGAAGTGGAAGACTGTGGTTGCCATCTTTGTGGTCGTGGTGGTCTACCTCGTCACTGGCGGGCTCGTCTTCCGGGCATTAGAGCAGCCCTTTGAGAGCAGCCAGAAGAATACCATAGCCTTGGAGAAGGCAGAATTCCTGCGGGATCATGTCTGTGTGAGCCCCCAGGAGCTGGAGACCTTGATCCAGGTGAGCAATGCGGAGTTGACCATCCAGCAACCCCGGGGGAGGCATCACACAGCTTTGCTTTTGTCTTTCTGGGTGGTCAGGGAAGTCCTCTCAGGGAGGGAAGATGCACACAGATGCAAAGGCTCTGATGGAAGGGCAGGCTGTTCCTGTGTCACCTGGTTCCTGATGAAAGGTGACAGAGGCAGCAGCAGGCCGGCCAAGGGGCTTTGGATTTTCAAGTTCAAGTTCACCCATGTGTGCTGATTAACTTTCTGCCTCTGAACTCTCTGTGGAATTCTGGGATACGAGGCTTCTTTCCTAGAAGCCAAAGGAAAAAATAATTTCAAGCAAGCAGGGATGTAGTAACCTGTACGCGGTCCACGAGAAAAGGCCACTGGGTATGTGAATGAAGACGCTGTTGATGACCTGAGAGAGCCATTGTAAGCGGATTTATGGGGATGAAATAGTAACGCTAACAGTAATAGTAGCCATCAGTCTTGCTGTTGGTGTCAGGCAGTGCGCTGTGGTGAAGGGGAAAAGGGTCTATGAAAAAATGGAGGCAGAGCACTTGGATGCAACCTAAATAGACAAGGCAGTGCAATCTGGAGGGTGGGAATGGGCTTGGTGGGGTAGAACGTGGAGGTGGAGGGCTGTAGGTAAGCAAGACTGTCATCTAAGGTGATATGATGGGACAGGATGGAACACGGTGCTTGAGAAGTCCGGGAAGCCTGAGAGAGGACCAGGTCCCATGAGGAAGAATGGGAGACGGGGAGAGCCCAGTTGGAGGGCTTCTCCTTGGAGGTGTCTCTGAGGCTGAAGTTTGACTTCGAGGACACCTTCCTGAACCATAAAGAGCAGGTTTTGGTGGGAGGTGATGACATTTATAGAGACAAGGGAGTCTCATCTTTCTGAGGGTTGTAAAGTTTAGGAGGCAGAGGCATGGAAAAGACTGCTTCCACGATTCCCTCTGGCTCCGGGATGATGTGCATTTCATTTTGATGGTTACCACTGTCTAGGACTGTATAGGAGTCACAAGTCTGGGCTGGCTTATTGTTTATTTATTTCAAACTATACTGATAGGATAGGGGAATTCTGATGCTACCTGTGATTGGGCACCTTCCTAGTAATCATTTTCTTTTCAGCTAGTTTTAGCAATTTGACTTGAGTCTTAAATAAAAAGAAATATAAATCCACCTCCCTTCAGGAATAAATACAATTTCATAAGTATGTCCTATATTTTTTATTTAAAAAGTGAATTTTTAAATGTTAAAGTCCAACGGCAGCTTTTCACATAATTTTCATAAGAAGTCATTTCTTTGGCTGGCCTTGTCTTTCTCTTTTTTTTTCTTCTTTCATGGAAAAATACTACCAAATAAATGGTGATGGGAATATGGTACTAGTCAGTGGCAGGTTTGAGGCCTCATGTGCACAGAGAATGGAAGAAACAATTCTGGAATAATTTTAAGTGAGAGTAAAAGTGTATTTATACATGTGAAATGTGTTGGGATCCTTTTTTGAGTTGTGATGCATGCAGTAACTTAATAGGTGAATTAAAGCTAGTATTAAGCTTAAATTTTCCTCCGTAAGACAATGAGATCTGGAGGGAAAGAGACCATGACTTCTTGTCTTTGCCTCTGTGTGCAGCCCATGAATTTCTTTGCATCTCATTATTGTTCCATAGATAAATGCTTTTGGAGTGAGATACGAAAGAAAATCTAGAACATTGGTGATGTTGCAAGGTATCTAAGCCTCAGGTCATACATTTGTGGATTAATTCAGTATTTCTGTAGGGTTCATTCTTCGACATTTCTCCTTTCTGAAAGATCTCAGAGGCCATGATGAAGGACAGGGTGGGGGAGTGTGAGGTCCTAATTCTGATGCTGCCATTAATACCTTCCCCTCTTTTGACCTCAGAGATTCTCTGTGAAAAGAGGTGTATGTGTGTGAATATATGTGTGCTTGCACATGGGTGTGTATACGCTTAAGATAATTTTGTAACAATTAAGAAGGCTACCCTTTCTGAGGCACCTGTTATGAGCCAGACACCGTATACCCTTTGTCTCATTTAATCTTTTCAACAACACTCTATCCCTGTTTTACAGGTGAGGAAACTGATGCTGTAAGAGTTTGAGTAATTTTCCAGCCGCTAAAGTAGCAGAGCTGGATTCTAAGTGAGGTCTATCTGACCCTACATGGACTCACCCAATGAGTCTACAAGCCCTTTAAGGAGGTCTTGCTATATAATAAGCTCCACTCTTTCTTAAACATTTGCTTTGTGTTTACCACTCTCCAGCATGTTAGCAATCACACATCACTGGACTCCCTAACAGGGGGCATTTCTCTCTTTCTTCCCCTTGTTCCCTTTGAGCCTGGGAGACTTTCCAGTTCTCCATCTACTATGATTTGAGGATTTGCACTGGTGCTTATCTATGGTCTTGCTCACAATACAGGTTAAACCGGTTTGATTGCTGAATCTGTGTCAATCAAGAACAAAATCATTATGTTTTGCCCTTTAGTTCACTGATAGTCTCCTAAGGATGAAAGTGTCCAGGGAAGCGTCCTCACACTGTGTTCCTCTGAGCACACAGAGGTGCATACAGTGCTCCCTGGAAACACAGCATTTAAAAGTAGTTTATCTTCACCTTCAGAAGGGTTTTCTGTGTGCCAGGTTTTAAGCTGGAGAAATAGTATTAACGTATCTCACCCAAGTCTGAGAGGAGTGACTGGTGGATAGAAAATAGGTTGATGGTATTTATTTGGTCATGACTCTTGGCTGGATTGAGTGAACTTCTCATAAAGCTAAGCTAGAAGGTGTGATTCATATTATTAATAACAAAAACAGAGTACCTGGAATAACGTGGCCCCCATAAAATGCCTGGATATTTTATTTTTATTTATTTATATACTTTTTTTTTTTTTAAGTGAGGCACAGAGAGCATTTATGTACTTTGCCCGAGCTCACAGTGCCTGGATGTTTTAGAAGAGCCATAGCTGGGGAGGGATTTCTGATAAGTTAGAGCACCTTATGGAGTCCTGTGGGGCTCTGGGGGAGACTGATGGGGCGCTGTCCCTGAAAGGTGAGGAAAGACAGAAAGGACTGTATCAGCCATCTATTCACTGCGTCATCCATTCATTCATTCTTTCACCCATCATTCTCTGAATTGCTGTTTAACTTTTGCTGGATCAGGCAATATGCCAGGTGTTAGGGATAGGAAGATGAGAGTAAGCCACACCTTGAGCAGGTTACTAACCTCTTCATGCTCCAGTCTCAGTACCAATGAAATGTGGCTAAAAATCCTCTGCTCTTATGGGGAAAGGAAGAGCAGAGAGAGGGAAGGAGCGAAGGGGTTGGGGTTGGTGTGTGCCACACCTTTTGGGGGCAAAATATGATTGTAAGAGGGACTTTACCCAACAAATGCAATCAGTGTAACTTCTTGTACCCTCAATGAATCCCCAACAATTAAAAAAAAATCCTCTGCTCTTACAGATATGGGAGGATTAAGTGCACTAATTTATAATTAAACTGTGCTTTCCACATAGTGAATGCTCAAAAAGGATAGCTATTACTACTGCTGTGATTAGTATTACTCAGATTTTCAAGCAGTGGTTCTTAAGGTAGCAGGGCAGGGTGAAGAGGGTTGTCCCTGTGTGTGGGGGGATGTGGCAATGTCTGGGGAGATTTTTGGTTGCCACAGCTGGAGAAGTGCCACAGATGTCTAGAGGGTAGAGCCAGGGATGCTGCTAACCCTCCTGCAATGCTGAACATCATCCTCACGAAGAAGAATTATCTATTCCAACATGTCAACAGGTCGAGGCGATGCTGAGCATCACCCCCACGAAGAAGAATTATCTATTCCAACATGTCAACTGTGAACCAACAGTTAGAATTCATTGGAAGAGAGCTTTTTGAAAAGTATGAAAAAATGGGAGCCCCAGTGAGACAGAGGTCTGGGAATATTTTGTAGCTATTTATGTCCTTCAGTCCACAGCTATTCTACAAAGAATAGAGGAGAAATTGGGAAAAATTGGGAGAGGACAAGTTAGAATACTGCATTGTCAAAGGTTGTGACAGATGCTAGAGACAGAGAAAAGGTTACATTTATAAGAGTTGACAAAGAAAATTTGCAATTGCTCATGCCCCATTTAGCAAAGATTTCTGGAGTGCCAGCTCTGTGCTCCGTATCCCTGTGTGTTCAAACAGAGGCCTCATAGTCCCAGCATGCCCTGGAAACCCCAGACTGTGGAGTTAGCCTTCCCGAGTTAAATCCTCTGTCACTTACAGGCTGTGCAACTTGGGCAAACATCACAATCATCCCTAGTCTCACCTTCCCTTCTGTAACATGGAGATTGTGTTAATAATGTCCACCTGTTAGGGTGGTTTGAGGCTTGAACAAGAAAGCTCAATAACTTTTAGCTATGTTATTGCTACAGCTTACTTGTATTTGTTAGGGAAGGAATAAAAAAAAAAAAACCCAGAAAGCTCCTAAATTATTTGCATCCTGGAGTTCTGCTTAAGGGAAAAGAGAAGAAGCTTCTGAAATGCTCTTCAGGGCTCCAGTTCCTAAGGTTTCTAGTTGACAAATGTTGCTTCTACCCTTTGAGTGCAAAGTACCCCTCACATACATCGTTCCCCCATGCATGAGCCCCATGGGATGCTTGTACCATAATAGTCTGTCTTTGTGGCTTGAACTTAGGGGAGCAGCATAGCAATTTTCTATCCCATTTAAAGGGCCTACCCCAGCCTCCTAGATAATCATCTTTACCCTGTGCTTTGGTGGAGAGTCTCAGCCTCACATTTATTAAATAGATACCAGGCCTGGCTTCACTTAGCTCTGTTTCTTCCAGTTGTTCTTTAAGTGGTTAGATAGAGACACAGTTTTAGAGAACCTTGGAGATGTAGTTGGACTCAGGCAGCCTTAAAAGAGCAGGTTATCTGGTAGGTGAGGTGACTGTTGATTAGGTACGACTGAGTGAAAGTGCTTACATTCCCAATGCCTGATTTCTTTTTAATCCCCAGAGAGGAAGAAAGGTCAGGTCCCTTTAAAGGTCAGAAAGAAGGAGACAGTGACCCTAATCTCAGTTGCACTAGCGCTGAGTTTGGTGTGCTAGGGTGAGCCACTTAACCTGATGGGGGTTCAGCTGTTTGGCTCACAGAGGACATATAAGATCCATCCAGCTCTAGAATCGTACCCATCTGTGTGCAGGGTGGCTTTCTGCAGAGCTGGAGTAATCATAAAAAACAGATACCATTTATCGGTTGTTTATTTTCCTCTAGGCCTGTGTTTTTCAACCCTTTTTATCTCACGGTATACTCGAACCTATAGTTAAACTTCCATGGCATGCTTAAATTATGTTGTTCCAAAAAAAAAAAAAAAAGAGTTAAAAAGAAAAAGAATATACTTACTGTGCTTTGAATTTCTTTTGAAAATATTCTAATTAATGATCTTTAAAAACATTTTGCTGCACACCTCAGATCCTTTCTGAGGCACAATGGTTGAACATGGCTGCTCTAGGCTCTGTTCTAAGCGCCTTAATCCTCTAGCTCTTTTAACTGTTGTGACAAGCCTGTGACTAGGTTCTATGATCAGCATCTCATTTTATGGATGAGCAAATAAATTCTAAGAAGTTAAGTAACTCGTCCAAGTCCACACAACCAATAAGTGGTTAAAGTGGAATTTCAGTCCTGGGGAAGCCAGAGTCCAGAGCCCATATGTCTAACCGTGTGCCGTGCTGCCCACTGTGTCAACCACGAGGACTCCTCACACTGTGCTTGGGCCTCTTCTTGAGGCTTTACTCCAAGGGAAAGACTGGAGGGAGAAGGCGAAATGAGTTGGGAAAACTAGGCTTTCTGCATGGAGCTATAGTGCTCCAAATGGGTAGTATTTTATTTTCAAAGAAGGGAGAGTATCAGGAGGGGACGGTCCAAGGGCATTATGTAAGACAGAGTTGGTCCCTTAGCCCTACTGGGCCTAAGGCTTCTTTCATATTTAAGGTACCAGACCTTCTCATTCGGATTACTGGGAGGAGCGGGTGAGATAACCCACATGTGGGGGGCAGGCAGGGTACCCTGCAGGTCACTGGCATTCAGGATGGTCTGTTTCCTTTCCTCATCCATCTTTTTTCTCCAAAGAGAATCGAATAGAGAAAGATAAGCATACCTGGAATCGGTACATTTCTTTGGCAGTGGAATAAAGTAAAGGACATGTGTTTTTGAAGGTACAGTTTCCATGAACCTGATCGGACAGTCACTTGGTCCCGAGACCCCCTTCTCTTTGCTCACTTGCCACAGTTGCTTATCTTCCTGTCCCCAGTGCAGGTGTCTCTTGCAGCTTCTGTACTGACTAGTCTTGGAGAAGCCATAAAACATCCTGGGATGCTCCAGGAATGAAATCGGGAGGCAGTTTCACTGACTGGCAGGGAACCGGAGAAGGAGGCTTCAGTCTGCAGGGATAGTGATTTACAGGCCATTTTTCAGGCTGTGAATTGTTGGATGTTTTAAGACTGAATGTCTTCAGTGGACCTTGTGGGGTCACTTGGCTGCTGTTCCTCCCTGTCACGGCCACATGGAAAGGCGGGGTGTTTCATGGGGGTGGACTTGGTGTTGGACGGGGTGCCCACCAGGGAGGACGTGGAATTGTCCATTCTAATACTTCGCTGTAAAGCAAAAACCCCACAGATTTATTCCTCTCTCACTGGAGAGCATTTCTGGTGGCAGGTTGGTTACCTCACTGCCTAGAAGGCTGACTTTTGCCCTGGGATACTTCAGTACTTGCCTCCAGCAAATTACTTAACTTCTTACAGGCCTCTTGACCTTGAAATGGGTGCCTTCTGTTTGTGATAGTCTGTCTTGAAGGTCGTCCCGAAGATTTCATCTGCCCAGCATGGGCTAGATCTGGAATCTCCTGGAGTGTGAGCCTTTGGGAGGTGTCTCTTCTCATTCTGCTGTGGCTCCTCCTCCCTGACTGTTTCAGTGACCTTTTATGTGGTGAATATGAACTTCGCCATTGGTTTTTACTTTATGACCTCTTAGGGATTTTTGTCCTTTCCAAATAGAGTCTCAAGTACTTTGCTCTGTAGTTCTTGGGTCTTAAACCATGTTTGAAGAGAACTATTTGGCAATGCTTATTACTATTATTTTAATTTTAAAAAATTATTTTATTTTTTAATCAACACATAATAATTTACATATTTATGAGGTACCTAGTGATATTTAAATACATACTGTGCATGGTGACCAGATCAGGGTAATTAGCATATCCATCATCACAGACGTTTATCTTTTCTCTATGTTGGGAATGTTCAATATTGTCCTTCTTGCTATTTGCAACTATGTAATATGTTATTAACTATAACTATCCTACAGTGGTATAGAACACCAGAACTTATTCCTCCCATCTAGCTGTAACTTTGTATCCTTTAATAAATCTCTTCTTATCCTTCATCTCCCCCTTTCGTTACCAATTGACACCATTTATTTTTATCTTTTTATTTTATTTTTTTATTAAATCATAGCTGTGTACATTAATGCAATCATGGGGTACAATGTGCTGGTTTCATATACAATCTGAAATGTTTTCATCAAACTGGTTAACATGACCTTCATGGCATTTTCTTTGTTATTGTATGAAGACATTTGTATTCTGCATTTAGTAAGGTTCAGCTGTACCCTTCTAAGATGCACCATAAGTGTGATCCCACCAATTTACCCTTCCTCCATCCATCATATCCCCTCCCCTCCCCTCTCTTGACCCTTTCCCCATATTCTTGTGCTATAATTGGGTTATAACCTTCATATGAAAGCTATAAATTAGTTTCATAGTGGGACTGAGTACATTGGATACTTTTTCTTCTATTCTTGAGATACTTTGCTAAGAATAATATGTTCCAGCTCCATGCATGTAAATATGAAAGAGGTAAAGTCTCCGTCTTTCTTTAAGGCTGCATAATATTCCATGGTATACATGTACCACAATTTATTAATCCATTCGTGGATCAATGGGCACTTGGGCTTCTTCCATGACTTAGCAATTATGAATTGGGCTACAATAAACATTATGGTACAAATATCTTTGTTATAATGTGATTTTTGAACTTCTGGATATATACCAGTAGAGGAATTATATAGGATCGAATGGCAGATCTATTTTTAGATCTCTAAGTATTCTCCAAAACATCTTTCCAAAAGGAACATATTAGTTTGCATTTCCACCAGCAATGTAGAAATGTTCCCTTTTCTTCACATCCATGCCAACATCTCTGGTTTGGGGATTTTGTGAGGTGGGCTAATCTTACTGGAGTTAGGTGATATCTCAAAGTAGTTTTGATTTGCATTTCTCTGATGATTAAGGATGATGAGCATTTTTTCATATGTCTGTAGGCTGTGCACCTGTCTTCTTCAGAGAAGTTTTTCTTCAGGTTCCTTGCCCTTCCTGAGATGGGATCACTTGTTCTTTTCTCGCTAATGTGTTTCATTTTTATTTTTTTTTTAAGGGAGGGGGGGTCTCACTATGTTTGCCAGGCTGGGGTGCAGTGCCTATTCATAGGCATGATCCCATTGCTGATCACGGGAGCTTTGACCTGCTCTGTTTCCGACCTGGGCTGGTTCACACCTCCTTAGGTAACCTGGTGGCTCCCTGCTCCCGGGTGGTCACCATATTGCAGCATTGTGCACTACAGTCCAGAACTCCTGGACTCAAGTGATCCTCTTGTCTCAGCCTCCCGAGTAGCTGGGACTATAGGCGCACGCTACTGCACCCGACTGACACCATTTCTTAAGCACTAACTCTGTGCTAGGTGTTAGGGAGTCTGCATACATATATCACTGAACCTCATTTGACTCTCCCGGGGAAGCCAAGAGGTGGCCACTGTACGGCCCCAGTTTAAAGAGGGTAAAGCTCTAGTATAGCTAGCTGGTGGCAAAAGTAGGACGGGAATCTAGCTAGATCTGTCCGACTCCAGGGCCCACAGTCTCTAAATCACACTCTCCCCCTGGCTTTACACAATGGGGTTAGAGAGTATATCTCTGGAGCAAGACAAATTCCTTCTAAGGGACCGTGCACTCAAAGGGATAATGAGAAAGCCCCTCTATGAGTGTGCTTGTCTTCTGACACAAAGCCCCCACTTCCACCCGACTCTGTATTTGTAACCTTCCCAACATACTGAGTGTCTCCATGACCAGGCCAGTGTGCGGGACCATTGGCTTCTGGCTTACTGACTCATTTTGTTGGTTGTACTCACTGGGCCTGACTCCACTGTGCTTTGGTTGAGGAGGGTTTGATCTAAGATATGGGCAGCAGAGTGTGAGGACTGGGTACCATGCCGTGGTCCTGAGAGTGGACCTTTGATGTTGTCATGGCAACCAAAGATGCGATCCTGCACATACAGAGAGGGCTAGAGACCATGAGCTGCTAGACCATTCTCTCCAGACACAGGAGATTTTGGGTAATTTATGTGAAATTTCCTAAGGCTAGGGCATTGCCCTTATGCCAAGACCCAAATCACTCACTTGCTTATTCACCTTCCTCACTAACTCACTCATTCAGTCTTTCTTTCATTCATTCGACAAATTGACTGAATGCCCAGTGTGCAAGGTGCAGTGGGGGGGAGGGGTGGGAATAATGCAGAAAAGACAGACATGGTCCCTGCCCTCTGGAGCTTATAGCTAGGATGACCAAACACCCAGTTATCATGGTTCTGGACTAATTGTTAATAGCAATCTTTTCTCCTCAAAAGTGTCTAGGTTTGAAAGATAAGATGCATGGTGACTTACTTCTAAGCCTCGGTAGAGACAAACCTTATGCAAACAACCACACGAGTAAGTGTGAATAAGGCCTAGATGAAAGCAGCAGTTGGGGGGAGGAATGAGAGTGGTGGGACACTGGGCCAGGAGAACTGATTCAGGAGGACCAGGCTTCCAGGCAGAGGGGCCTAAGCCAAGGCCCTGGACAGTGGGAAGTAATGGAATGTCTGAGGACTTGAGAGAAGTGAGCAAACGTGTCCAGAAATTATTGAGCAAAAGGAACATTGCAGGCAGTTTGGCTGGAGACAAGCAGGGATCTAACTATGCAGGGGCTGATTTTGTTTTATATTTAAATTTTTATTTATTTATTTTTGAGACAGAGTTTCACTCTGTTGCCTCAGCTAGAGTGTGGTGGCGTCATCACAGCTCACTGCAACCTCCAACTCCTGGGCTCAAGTGATTCTCCTGCCTCAGCCTCCCTAGTAGGCAGGACTACAGGTGCCTGCTGCTACGCCTGGCTAATTTTTTCTATTTTTTATAGAGACAAGATCTTGCTATTGCTCAGGATGGTCTTGAACTCCTGGCCACATGTGATCCTCCCACTTTGGCCTTGCAAAGTGCAGTTATTACAGGCCTGAGCTACTACTGTGCCTGGCTAACAGGGGCTGATGTGAGATTTGACCCTAAGAGCACTGGGAAGCTATAGTTATGTTTTCAGCAGCAGGGTGACATGATTTGCTCAATCAGTGTATATTGCCATTTGGGTCCCTCATCTAAACCTGAACAGTTTTTTAAAAATTATTTTTATTATTATTTTTTTTTATTGAGACAGAGTCTCATTTTGTTGCCCTTGATAGAGTGCTGTGACATCATAGCTCACAGAAACTGCAAACTCTTGGGCTCAAGTGATTCTCTTGCCTCAGCCTCCCTAAGTACCTGGGACTCCAGGCACCCACCACAACGCCCGGCTATTTTTTTTGTTTAGCAGACCCAGGCTGGGTTCGAACCCACCAGCCCTGGAGCACGTGGCTGGCATCCTAACCACTGGGCTACGGGCGCCCAGCCTAAACCCAGACAGTTTTAACATTTATGGAGTGATGACTGTAGTGCTCTGCTCTAAATTTGTGATCTGATTTATCCTCAGTGGTGTCAAAACTCAACTCTAGGGAAGGTTTCATGGGCTCTTCATGTTGGGTCACATCCTGCTCGGCCCCCTGGCATCAAGCACTCACATTTGCCACTACACTTATTAGGTTTTATTGAGTGACTGTCACTTTTCTCATCTGTCCCCTTCCCAGGGCTATGAGCTCTTTGAGGTTGAGTTTGTGTCTTTTATCAATATATCCCTCACGGCTGGCACAGTGGTTAGCCAGGAGAAGATGCTTAAGATTTGAGGAAGGAAGGAATAGTGCTTTTTGTATGTTTTGAAGACTAAGAGCCCTTCATATAGTACTTTCACAGAAGTGGCGCAGAAAATTCTTTTGTTTCTATGTAATACAAGTCCTTTTTTTGTGGTTGGGTTGTCAGTGGTTCTTCTCCCAATTCATTTTTTGTCTTCTTTGTGCTTGAGCAGATTCCCTTGGTATCTGTAGCCATCAAAGCTTTACATATTTAAGGAACATAAGGACTTTTAGGAAAGCAGCTTGTTGTAATGCATGGCCTGTGAGACCTTCATGGAAATCCTTGCTGTGACTTCAGAGTGCAGGACTAGTCTAGTCTTTTCTTTCTCTGCCCTGGGCCATTATGCTATTAGCCTTTCACTATGTTGCCCTCGGTAGAGTGCTGTGGCATCACAGCTCACAGCTCATAGCTTATAGCTCACAGCAACCTCCAACTCTTGGGCTTAAGCGATTCTCTTGCCTTAGCCTTCCAGGTAACTGGGACTACAGGCACCCGCCACAACGCCAGGCTAGCTTTTGGTTGGAGTTGTCATTGTTGTTTGGCAGGCCTGGGCCGGGTTCGAACCCTCTAGCTCCGGTGTATGTGGCTGGCGCCCTAGCTGCTGAGCTACAGGTGCTGAGCCCATATTAGCCTTTAGTCCAGAAAGTTTAGGTAGCAGCCCAGGCAGCAGGTGACCTCTGGTAAGTGCAGGTTTGAATTCTTTATACCCAAAGGCGCAGCTCTGAGGAGCTGAAGTGACTCTTCTAGGCTGTTGCCTTAAATTCAGAGGAGCTGCCCTTTCACCAGTGAAGTGATCAGGCCGAAGATTGTTTAATCTGTGCAAGATGAGGCCTGCAGCTCCTGGCCTGTCTCTGCAGGCCACAACTTCATTATTATTTTTGTTTTAATCCCTGGGTTTATTGATTCCATTCATTATTTGGTGAAGAAGAAAGATCTAGAGCTTTTAAGCTAGAAATTTAAGAGCTAATGGAAACGGGCATGCCGGTGGAAAATAAATTTGCAAATGAGAATTCAATAGTCTCCCCCAAAATCTCCCATGAAAACAAAACCCAAACCCAGAAACGAATGCTACTGTGTGTATATTTCTATAAAATGCACATGTGTTTGTTCACATCTGAAGTGTTGCCGTATACATTACAAAGTAATGAGATTTTGGTAGTGTGTGGCCTGTACAATTATTCTCATTACTTAAAATCATATGTCCTCTTTTAGATAACTAATATTTAATGAATACCTGTCATGAAGCAGGTGTTGTTAGGCTCTATTGATTAAAAAAAATTATAAAAATTAACAAAATGCAAGATGCCAACACCTGTCCTTAAGCAATTTGCAGTTCAGTGTTAATTATATTGCTGGCTAATATGGCATAGTGCTTAGTATGGCCAGGTGCTGCTCTAAATGCTTTATGTATAGTAACTCATTTAATCTGTATGATGATCCTTTGAGGTAGAGTAAGTAACCGAGGAGCAGAGAAGTTAAATAGTTTGTCCAGGCTTAAGTGGGAGGTAAAGCTGGGTTCTGGATGAGGCAGCTTGGCTCTAGAATCCATTCTTTTTGACTACAATGCTCTACTTCTGGACCTGACTTGTCTTGACTACTTGGAGTCTAGTGCGATTGGTTCTAGAAGGCAAGGATGCTCTCAGGTCCCTAGTCACAGAGTAGGAGTCTCTGACTCAACCTATGGGACCCCTAAGAGGACTGTGAATAGACTAGGTAATGATTACCTTCTCGTTGTCCTCTAGAGGGATAGGGCTTTGTGTCTTAGCATAAGCTGTTGAGGCTGGGTCAATATATTCTATTTAAAATCAAAGTTCTTGAGTTATCATCCAAGTCTGCATTTGAGACTGGTTTATCAGTTTATATTGAGAACATTTAGTTTTTCTTCCTTCTCAGTGGGAATGGGCAGAGGAAATGAAATCTTGCTGGTGCAGATTGACTTAGTTGTGTAAGTGAGGGTTTAACCTTTGGTTCTTTCAAAAACAGGGGCAAGAAATACAAATTCTGACTTTTCTAAACTGGCCATTTTGGGTAGAAGAAGGTGATGTAACAGATGAGGTTTAGAAAGATGTTTACAAGCTGGGCAGGGAGCTACTTGTAGGAGACCGGTGAAGGCTAGAATTAAAAGAGAGGATTTTAACTGGCCTCAGCTATGCCACTTACTAACTACTGTAATTGTGGGCAAGTTAATTCTGTTTTCCATTGTTTCATTTATAAAATGGGAACAGTAGTGGGATCTATGATTACAGGGTTCTGTGGGGGACTGAATATGATAAGAAGGCAGAGTCTGGCACATGGCAAATGCTGGCAACTATGCTTATTTTCATGAGTGTTCTAGAACTTTCCTTGAGGTCTCTAGGATTGCTCTTACTGCCTGTCTGCCCCTTGTCAAACTGTACTCATCAGCGATGTGTTAGTAGTAGTTGCTAACTCATTCTCTAGGGGGACACAGGGAATGAAATATTCATTTGGGATTAATATTAAGCACTCAAGAGCAATAAGGACGCCAAGGTAAATATCTCTAACAGAAATCAGCAGAAGCATCTGTTGTCATGATGTTGTTAATCATCTCTTAAATTCCAAGCTTTCTCTGAGTCAGTGACAATGGAAGGAATAGTAATCTTTCATTCAGGTCACCCTGGAATGAGTCAGAAGTCCTGTAACTGCTTTTGTAGCCTAGTAAATTTTTTTTAATAGAAATTCGATAGACATCTTTAGTAGGAATCACCTCAAGTGCAGAGTTAGTAGGGCATATATCAAACATTCTCCTCAGGCCCAGGGTGATTTATCCACATCACTCGGCAAATTTGTTATTCAGCCTGTACAAGTTGAGTCTAGTTAGTTAGTCTGAAAGTTTATTGATCATATCAATAAACACATATATTCCTGCTTCCTCAGTAGACTTGATGCTTTCCTTGTGGTTTAAAAATATCTCTTACTGGCTCGGTGCGCGTAGCTCAGTGAGTACGCCACCGGCCACATACACCGAGGCTGGTGGGTTCGAATCCAGCCTGGGCCTGCTAAACAACAGGACAACTGCAACCAAAAATAGCTGGGCATTGTGGTGGGCGCCTGTAGCCCCAGCTACTTGGGAGCCTGAGGAAGAGAATCACTTAAGCCCAAGAATTTGAGGTTGCTGTGAGCTATGATGCCACAGCACTCTACCGAGAGTCACATGGTGACACTCTGTCTCAAAGAAATTAAAGAAGAAAAATAACCTCTTATTTTATCCTTCCATATAGTCAGAGAGAGAGAGAGGAGATTTAGAAGGCAAAAGAGCTCCCTCAAATATGTCCTGGTCCTACTTGACAACATTTAGATAGATTAGTCATTAGCTTATACCCAAGGTGCTAATAACTTGAGTTTCAGAGCATTCCTCCTGCAAAGGATTAACTTGTGGCGGCAAGGACGGCTAGCTTGTCTGAGACCACAGACTGTGTGCATGAGCAGGCTAGCTCATCCCAGGGGTAAGAAAACTCTAACTCTCAGATTCTCTGCTCACCTGTCCCCTCTGCAGGTGGCCTCCACTTTAGATTTATAACCAGGCTGTAAAGTCTGATGAAAGCCTGACCCCACCAAGGGCCTGAGGAAAGGCTAATATTTGCACATAACTGGGTACTTAGGGCAGCAGGAAAACAAACACCATTATGATATTCACCCTGGCACTGAAGGCGCCTCTCTCTGCCTTTTTATGGTCTGACCTGCTTTTTGTGGGAGACCCTCAGTTGGTGTGGCAGTGAGGATGGCCGCTCGCTGTGGCAGGTTCATTCAGGGCAGCCCAGGCCTGACTGCCACATCTGCCGTCTGCGGGGTGGGAGGTCTTCATGTGTGCACCAGCGCCCTATCTCTCCCCTAGCCCTCTCACAGACAGTCTCGTGGCCTCTGTGTGAGCCAGCCTGCCTTCCCCAGAGGCTCTGAGATGGAGAAGACGGGAGAGAAGCTGCCTTTCCAGTGTTCAGAGAGGCGATCTTCCTGTTACCAACTCTAACAGCATCACTTGCTAGCTTTACTGTGCACTTGTGGACACGGCATCTCACTATTCTCAGTCTCCAGTGTCCCTCGGGCTTGGTAACAATGACCATGGTGTAAGGTCTTCACGAGGGCTGAGTTAAATCTGTGTGCTGGCAAGTGCTCAGAAAGGATTCCTGTTACTAATATTACTAGGTAAGAAATAACAAGGCATAGTGCCTGAAGTCTTAAGTATAATTTTAAACAACTGTATAAGAAAGGAATTAGTCCCTCATTTATTTATTTTATTTTATTTTTTGAGACAGAGTCTTATGTAGTTACCCTGGGTTTGGGTGCCGTGGCGTTATAGCTCACAGCAACCTCAAACTCTCAGGCTCAAGTGATCCTCCTGTCTCAGCCTCCTAAGTAGCTGGAATTACAGTCGCCTGCCACAACACCCAGCTACTTTTAGAGATGAGGTCTCGCTTTTGCTCCAGTTGGTCTTAAAATCCTCAGCTCCACCCACTTCGGCCTCCCAGAGTGCTAGGATTACAAGCAAGAGCCACCGTGCCTGGCCCAGTCCCTCATTTTATAGATGAAGAAACTGAGGCTCAGAGAAGCTGAGTACCTTGTACAGGCTGAACATTGCAGCTTTATCCAATAACTTTCTCTGTTGCAAGAGTAGTAAGGAGGTGTTTACACTCGCTGTCTCTCTGTATGGAAGCAAAGACCTCTTTGAATGGGCCACAGAAGTGCCTTGCTGGGTGCGGCTCCAGACTTTCTCCCTGATACCCTCCCACAGTTGTTTGACACAGTAGGATATAGCTGTGCTCTTGGAGGTAAACTTGCCCTTCCCCCAGCCACAGTATATTCACTTCTGTGGCTATGAAATATTTATATGTGAAACACTTATGAAGCCGGAGAAAGAAGAAAGCAATTGTGGTAAGCAAATTAAATATCATCTTTCCACTTCAAACCTGAGGCTCTTCTGCCGCCAGTGTGTGAGCAGGTGGAGAGATGTCGCTGCCCTGCTGCGGGGGTTTGGAATCATTAGAGACATTTTTGAGTGGTAATGAATGTGGTCTGCCAATTGTCTTTCTCACAAGGGTTGTGGTTTTCCTTCCGTCCATTAATGGCTGGAATATCTCACTTTTAATACACTTATGAAGCCACTTTTCACAATCACACCCTCAACCTGCTCAAACCCTGGCTGAAGATGTAATTCATAAATCGGTTGACTGACCGTGCCCTTAGGGAGTAAGAATGTTATGGACACACACAGAGCCACTGTTGCACACGTTCCTTTTGTCCCAGGGGTATAATCTATTAGTGAAATAGAAACATCCTGGGTTACAGCTCTACAGTGGTCTCGGTGTAATTGTTAACAGACCCCTGGATTGCACGATAAATCAAATGGTCACTTGGCTGTTAGCGTCCCTGTATACACCACTGATCAGTTGTGTTCTTCAGCCAGTCTGAGGCGCGCAGGGTGACTACCGCTCCACCTTTCTTTGTCTTTCTTTTTGGTGCCACATAAGGAAACAGAGAAACAGATGATCTCACTGAGTGCACAGATCACAGGAGAAAAGCCACAGACAGTTAGTGGTCCCCTGTGGGCCGTCATTCATGCTCATGTAGCACTGACACTTACGAGGGCATCTCAGTCTGTCTGGAGCAGTGATTCATGGGCCTGGAGGGGGGCGTGGCGGGCGTTCTGTGATGGGGAGAGTTACCTCTCCTCCCCGCTCCCTTCACAGCAGCTACAGACCCGCCTCACCTGTCGGAGGTCGCACTGTCTCTCTTGGTCGGTCCTTCTGCACCATGTGGGGGCCGGAGGAGGAAGGAGAGAGGGATACAGATTCTTTGTGATCTTGCCTTCTTTCAAGTCAGCGCCTTACCTTTTTTCTTTTTAAATAAATAAATGATTCTAGTTTTCTTTGTTGGGTTACTTTGGGGTTTGTCTGATTTTACAAAAAACTAAAATGTTTTCCTCTTTCACCTCTGGGAAGATTATATGTCTAAATTTATTATTTCAGTTTGTTCATTCCTTTATTGGTGGCTTAAGCATTTGCTCCTGTGTCATTTATTGAGTAGGTGGGTTGGTGCTGGAAATTCCAATTTCGAGGGTAACAAGGAAATTCAAGATGGGGGGGGAATTAAAATTTAAAACAATGCCCTCTTATCTGTAGCATTTTATTTATTTATCTCTAACTATCTATTTATTATCTATCTATGTTTTTTGATCCTAGTAAGACTTCTCTGAACTTGATAATGGTTGAACTTGTAAGTGAACAAATGATGCTCCTTGTGTTTGAGGTTATGGCTTAGAATGATGCTGACTCTGGTTGAACCTCTGGTCATCCTCTGGCTGACTCTGGTTGAACCTCTACCCTATAACATCTTTTGAGCTAAACTGTACACTGCTAAGTTGTGCCATTTCATTATCTCTCTACATCTATCACAGATATTCCTAATGGGCTGCTTGTATTTACTTGGGCAACTTAAATGCGGAGGAAAAACTTAAAAGCAAATGCACTTAATTTTAAAATGTTTTCAGTTCAAACAATTTAGATCATTAAAAAATGCTTTAGTAAATGAATAAGAATTAGAACTATGAAGTCATTTAGAATTATTATTATTGAGTTAAAAATGATGTTACTAACTTTGGTGATAATAGTTGTAAGCTGAGTTTGCTGATTCATTTTAATTCTTTTTTTTTTTTTGGTCAGAGTTTTTCTGACCCATAAGATCTACATAGAATCAAACCTCAGTGTCAGCATTACCAAGAGTTTGGTCACTTGTTGGAGAGCTTATTTTTCTCCTTCTCACTTCTAGTTCTAGGTATAGCTCTCCACGAATTAGTTCAGACCATCAGTGGTGGTCCCACTGTGTTAACAAGACTTATATGTAATTCCCCCACAACTGCTTCCGCAAGGCATTTGGGTGTGTTGTTTGGTCTACTGAAGATTCGCTGGGGGGTCTTCAGGGGGAGGACCTGACATCATAGATATAAAGCAATAGAAACTGGCTACTAGATGGGGCCGCTCTTCAAAGCCCTGGGCATTGCTGTTCCTGAACTTGTACCGCCCATCATCTGTCAGTTGATAATCCTTTCTTTCTTTTTCTTTCTTCTCTTTTTCTTTTTTCAGGCCTTTGTCTCTCTTTTCTCAGCTCCTTCCCTCTTAGTATATAAACATCAACCATTTTCCATTTTAATGAATTTGTTTTTAATTTGCATTTTTAATGCAGAGCAGTTAACCTCTCACCAGCTCCAACAGCCAAATGAAATTTGGTTTTTATCTGTGCATCTTCAAAGAAGTAGTATATTTAGAAATGACCCCTAGTAAGGTCCTTTCTGCCTAAGTTCTTGGACCATGGCTGTCCTCTGCCCTCATCTTTCTGCAGGTGAGGACTGGGGTAGGGGACATAGAGTGTGTTCTGGGTACCATATGTAGAGAAAAGGCAAAACCACCTGCTTTGGGCCAGACAGGGACTGAGTCCTGGCCCTCCATGTCCTGGCTGTGTGACCAGGGCAGGTTACTTAACTTTCCTGAGCCTGTTTCCTCATCTCTAACTACTTTCTTGCAAGTTGTGGAATGGGTAGAATGGAATAACACAAGTTGTGGAAAGGATAAAATGGAATAACATTTCTAATGCACCTGGTGAAATGCAGACACTTAACAAATGTTAGTTTCCTTTTCCTTTCAACTGATAAACACTTGCCTTGAGGATTACAAATGTAAACATTAAATATTTATACCTTGCATAATTCAAGGAAAAGGAAACTTGAAAAGGAATCATACTTCAGATTTTTCAATGAAACAATCAGCCCCGTTTATCTCTCATGACAATTTTCGAGCGATTTGCTGTTTATTATGATGTTTGTAAAAATATAACTTTATTAGTTGACCCAACATCCTCCTTTCCTTCAAAGGTTTCAAACGCTAAAATTTTCTAGCTTTCCTAACAGCTATATACGGCCATGCAGGGACATTTCTGCCAATGACATACAAAGAGGGGTTTGCTAGTTCTTTTTCCCTTTTTCTTCTTTTGCCCAAAATATGGATGAAGTGGTGGAGGTAGAGCTCTGTTTATCAGAAACAAAAAGGGACAAGCCAAGGATGGCAGACCAAAAAGAGAAAAAACCCTGGAGACTTGAAGGCATCTTTCCAATCCAAACTGCTTCTTTGTAGACTTTTTTTTTTTTTTTTTTTCAGAGAGAGAGTCTCACTCTAGCACCCTGACTAGAGTGCTAAGGTGTCATAGCTCACGGCAATCTCAAACTCTTGGGCTCAAGTGATCATGTTTAGTAGAGACCGGGTCTCACGATTGTTCAGGCTGGTCTTGAACGCCTGAGTTCAAGCACTGCACCCGCCTTGACCTCCCAGAGTGCTTTGATTACAGGCGTGAGCCAGCACAGTGCCTGGCTCTCTGTCGACTTCTTATGTGAGACAAGTTAGTCTTTATGTATTTAAGCTACTGTCAGTTTGCTGTTGATTGAACCAGACGACTTTCTGACCAACACAGTGTCTGATTATTTAGATGGGCCAAACCAATTTGAATTCACAGCCTTTAGTAATCTGCGCTGAGGGTCCTTAGGGTGTGATATGATAGGGTTGTAGAACGATAGCTCTTTGTTCCCTTTTTTTGTTGTTCTGTTTATCCAAGTAATTGATTTATAGTAACATTTACTCCCAATATTCCCCCAAGAGGAGATAGGTTCCTGGGATGTATAAAATTTGGGTAACTTCCTGCTTCAATATATCTTGTTGAAAGTTTTGGTGTAAATAAATATTGGACTATCGGAGAAACTAGTCAAGGTCTCTGGTCATTATCAGAACAGAAACCTCTCCTCTTACCCTTCTTGATGTTGTGGTTGCTCCCGAAATAGGGAGTGGGGGAGTGGGGCAACCACACGAAGGAGTTTTTAAGAAACACGTCAGTTACTGTTTTCCAGGAGCTTTGTGAAAACATCTCTCCCTGAGTTGGATTAAACTACAGTCACTGTCTGACCCCACAACATGGAGATGCTTTGGGTCATTACAATCTCTCAAGATTTCCCAAACCTCAGTTATGCACAAGGTACATCTCATTGGGAAAGACCGTGCTGGCCCATTAGAGAAATGGGGGATTAACAGCCATAATAAATGGAAAATGGAAAATGGAGAGGAATTCTGCTATATTAGCCTGCGTAACGTCTTGTGTCCCAAACAACTCCATAAACTTGATGTGGTATTTTGCTCACACTTCATTGCTCTTTCTCTGTCAGAATCGGCAGCTGCTTCACCACCCATCAAGGTCAAGTACCCCCTTAGAGTCCAAATTGTGCAAGCTGAGCAGCCCTGGAAACTTTGCTTATCTATTTTCTTAATGCCATCTGACCCACAACCTGGTGTCTACCAGAGTATATCAGGTTATCCCTTGTTGTTTGGTAATTGGGCCCCATTCCTACCTAGAAGAGTCACATTCTCAGACTGTTCCAGATGGGTGCTATAACTAACAAACCCCAAGAAAAGACAGGGGCTAATAGGAGCTCAAAGTGGCAGTAAATAGGCCTGCACATAATCACTCCAATTAACGTTCTGTTGAGTGCCCTGAATACAGAAACCTTTGTCCCACAAGTCTAAACGAGTTTGAAAACCCAACAAAAGTCAATTAAACAATTGATTGGGTCTGGCCATCAAGCTGTGTGATTTGGCTTTTTATCAAAAACCATCCACGTAAGGAAGCACATGAACAAACAAGATCCACTCTGGTCCTGGTCTCTGAAGACAATTTCAAAAGGGAAGAGGCAGGGACACGGCTGCGGCGACCTCCTCCCAGGAAGGCCACCCTTTCTGGGTTGTGAAGTTACCTTACATTCTTTAGGTGATCAGACTCAATTCTTAGCCATTGGTTCTCAAACTCTAGCCTGTGTCAGATTTGCCTGTAGGACGCTGTTAACAGCAGAGATTTCTGGGCCTATCCCCAGAGTTTCTGAGTCCATGTGTCCTGGGCAGGACCTGATAATTTGCATTTCTACCAATTTCCCAGGTGATGCTGATGGTGTGGTCCTAGGACCACACTTTGAATTGTGCTTTGGTCAAATCTAAGTCATTCCATAAAGTCAGACAACTCCTTGGTTGTCAGTTCTGAGACTTTTTAAAATAAAGCAGTGTGGCACAGTCACATTGTGCCCTGGACCCCGATTCTCAATGATCTAAATCTCATGACAATCTTTACTTTCGTGTGCTGTTTCTGGTGTTTATGAGCAATTCTCAGCAGGGTGAGACTTGAGAGAACCTAAATTCTTTCTGTGGCTTCACAGGAGTTGTAAGTATTAGGTATTTATGGTGTGATTTGGGGCAACCTAAGTGACTGAGGCTTAGAACTGTCCCAGAGGTTTTATTTCCAGGGGGCCCATCAGACCTGAATAGATAATGAAGATATGAAGACTGGTGAATGAAGGCTCTGTGGTTTGGACTTACATCTCTCAAACAGCTCAGTAAAAATGGATATTTTACCAGCAGAAAGGACTCTCCATCTGTCTCTCCTGTAAAGCTGAGCAGAACATAGCCCAGGATGAGTATGTGACCATGTCAGTTAGGCCAATTGAAACTATTGGCAAAGCCAGTCTGTTCACATCCCATGCATCCAGATTTTAAATTCTGGGGGGCCACAGATTGTTAGGAATGGTGGCTGGCTACAGCTTTGGATAATATTTCATGTTCTTTAAGAGGCAGGAAAGAATAGATTAAAAACGTAAAAGGTAGTTTTATTTATTTTTTTTCCTATTGTCCAGTCAATTTATCTATGGGTCTGCCAAATCTAGCCCACAGCCTGTTTTTGTACAAACCCTGAGCTAAAAATGGTTTTTGCATATTTAAAAGGTTATAAAAAAGGAATGAAACAATAATCGACAGAGACCATGTGTCGCCCACCAAGGCTGAAATATTTACTATCTGGCCCTCTATGGAAAAAGTTGTAGATTTCTGGCCTAGAGGGTTTGAAATATTACAGGTTAATGAAAGCAAAATGTAATGACGATAGACTTTTTCAGTTGTAATCTGACTTTTGATAACCACTAGATGCCTGTTTTAATGAAGCTTAATGGGCATTATTTAGGATAAATATAATTACATTTTAATATTTGGTTCTTTCTTTCTCTGTATGGGGTTATTCCCACTTAGCCCAGGGAATGGAGTTCTTTTTTTTTTTTTTTACAGGCGCCCACCACAACGCCCGGCCAGTTTTTGGTTGCAGTTGTCATTGTTGTTTGGCGGGCCTGGGCTGGATTCAAACCCACCAGCTCAGGTGTACGTGGCTGGTGCCTTAGCCGCTTGAGCCACAGGTGCCGAGCTGGGAATGGAGTTCTTATTGTTGTTCTATATGTAGCTCTACGCCTGTCACCTCCTCTCTGAAGCCCCCACTTGTTGCTGTCTCACCAGCTCACAGCTGAACAGCATGCATTTGAGTTGCTGGGACAGCTCTTCTTCTCTTGTCCCCTGGCCTGAAAGAAAATGGCAGGGGCCAGTGCAGGAAGAGCTGCAGAGGAGTTTCTCACCTTATTCTGCTCACAATGAAGCTGGGGACAAACTTTTAGCAGTATATTTAATTGCAAAATTATGAGCACAGAGAAGGGGGCAGTTGTGGGGTTGCAATGCACAAATGGAGTCTGTGGGAAGAGGCAGGGCCTGGGTTAGATACTGATGGATAGGTGGGGTTTGCAGAAGGGCATAAACACAGGTACAGAGGTGTAAGGGAACATCTCACGGAGGGTCCTGCCCAGAAAGGAGAGTGTTATAACAGGCTGAGATAAAAATGGGTCATCATTGTGGCCAGTATTGGGAATTTTAAGGTATATGGAATCCCAAATCCAGTAGTCATCGAGCAATCATTAAAGTTAATATTTAAAGAGAGTGGGGAGTGTGTGTGTGTGTGTGTGTGTGAGAGAGAGAGAGAGAGAGAGAGGAATGAGGGTAGGGGAATGAATTGACAATCGTGAAATTGCCTACTATTTGTTAAACCCTAACTGGGTGCCTGGCATTGGGCTAAGGGCGTTTGGACCATCTCATTTAATCCTCACAATGATTGTGGGAGAAGTATTATCCCCATTTTGCAAATGCGGAAACCAGGCTTAGAGTGGTTCAAAAAACTTGCCCAAATTTCTGGAGTTAATAACAAGCACAGCCAGGACAGCCTGCCCTAGGAGCCCAATCTCTTAATTCCTGCGCTGTCGAAACAAGCTCCATGTAAAGTATTCTTGGAAGGCAGAAAAGAGCGAAAAAGCAATTGAATTCTTACCTTCTGGGAAATGAACGCTTGGAGGGAACGATCTTCTACGAATCTTTTTATGTACATGAGCAGCAATATACATATGCATCATGTATAACCTGGGCCTTCAAACTGTATATACGTGGCACCATATTCTATATCCTAGTTCCCCTACTTAAAACTAATTTTCATAAGTGCGTGCACAGAATTTCACTCTATGATTGCACCCTCATCCGTTTAACCATTTCTCTCTAGGTCATTGCAGGTTCTTAAGCAGGAGGATAATTCACTGGGATCTTTTTTTCTTTTTTAGTAAAAACTTTTTAACCGAGTCTCATGTTTCCCCCCTTTCTTTGCAGCATGCCCTTGATGCTGACAATGCGGGAGTCAGTCCAATAGGAAACTCTTCCAACAACAGCAGTCACTGGGACCTCGGCAGTGCCTTTTTCTTTGCTGGAACCGTCATCACCACCATAGGTACCCAATTCTTTGCTGCTACCTTTTCCTCTGCAGGTCATCCTGAGTAATGGTGCGTGATCAGGGTTTTGCCCTTATAGAATGCACCGTAGTTTGAGGCCCAGAAGAGCTTTATGAAAAATAGTTGTGGCTTTCAGTAAAAGGCAAAGCAGAAGAAAATATCCCCCTTTTTCCAGAATGAAAGGCTAGTGAGCGTGAAAAGTTTAGTGTAGAAAGTAACAAACTTGTAAGTTGAACTCAGGTTGCTTATTTGAGCTCAATTTCTTTCTTTCTTTCTTTCTATTTTTTGTAATTGTTTGGGATTCATTGATGGTACAAAGAATTAGGTTACACTCATGGTATTGTTAGGTAAAGTCCCTCTTATAATTGTGTCCTACCCCCCAGAGGTGTGCCATACACCCTGACCCCCAATCCCCTCTCCCCTTTCCCTGCACCCTCATTCCCCTATTCCCAATCTAGAATTAGATCATCTACTGCCTTCATATTAGAACTGAGTACATTGGATTCATGCTTCTCCATTCTTGTGATGCTTTACTAAGAATGTATTCAGGTTAATGTAAAAGATGTAAAGTCTCCATCTTTTTTAATGGCTGAATAGTATTCCATGGTATACATATACCATAGCTTGTTAATCCATTCCTGGGTTGGTGGGAATTTAGGTTGTTTCCACATTTTGGCAATTGTAAGAGCTCGGTTTCTTTTTAAAGATTGTACTTCTTTTTGAAGTTGTACAGGAAAGAACCAAAATGTTCTACAAAGTTTGGTATGAAAAACAGCAGCAGCCTCTGCCTCCTTCCCCGCCCCCCCTGCTTTTTTTTTCATCTTCTTCAAGACAGCTGGTTTCATCTGTCTTGATGGATGATTTGGATATTCATCTCCATGTCTTTAAATGTCACTTATGGAGGTTTCATTTTGGGGAATTGTTTCCTGACTTCCCATCATGGAACATAAGGATAATTCTTTCTTCCTTCCTGCCCTACTGCAGAAAGGATCCCTCCTGGTCTTTGTGTCTTCCCAATATAGTTTAATTAGATAAAATTTGAACATTTGCTTTATTTTGACAAGGTAAATGCTCTTTGCAACTGACGATATGGGTGAACTATGATTACTTCTTTTTTGCACTGATTTTTGTCCTGTTTTATGTGTGTGCCCTTGTTTCTGATACCTGGGGAGTTTTGTATATTAGTCTTAGGGGTTGACTTTATAATTATAACAGCCTGAGTGCTCTATTCTCTAGCCAGTATGTATAGATCTCTGTTATAGTGATGAAATCTCTTCTCCTTCTCCACCATACAATTTTAGTCAACACCATCTTTTGAATGTTTACTTTTAAATGATTAAAGATGCTTGTTCTTCTCTTATGGGATTTGTCAGCTTTAAATAGATCTTGGCTCTCAGCTATTACATGTAATGCAGTCAGTGGACTTAGCATCTCATATTCACCGTCTCATTCTATATACAGGCATATAGAATGCATTGCATTGTTTTACTGCTCTCTGCAGATACTGCATTTTCCTTTTATACATGGAAGGTTTGTAGCAGCTGTGCACCGACAAAGTCTATTGGTATAATTTTTTCCAAAAGTACGTGCTCACTTTGTGTCTTGGTGTCACATTTTGGCAATTCTCTCAATATTTCAAAGTTTTTCATTATTATTATAGCTGTTGTGTGATCTGTGATCAGTGATCGCAGATATTACTATTGTTATTGTTCTGGGGCACCATAAATGCCCATAGATGAAGGTGTAATTTCAACTTTCAAGTCTTATTTAAGAAATACATTTTGCAAGGCTGTGGTTTCCATGATGACTCCTCTGATGGGTCTGGGAATCTCCTAGACAGCATTTACCATTTTAGATGCCATTAAAAACATTGATGGGAGAGGCTAAAATATCAATATTAACAATAATTTGGAAGAAGTTAATTTTAAATCTCATGGATGACTCTGAGGGGTCGGGACTTCAGTGGAGGAAGAAAGTGCAGATGTGGTAGAAATAGCAAGAGAAGGAGAATTAGAAGCAGAATGAGAAGCGGAGCCTGCAGGTGTGACTGAACTGCTGTATCTCATGATAAAATTTGAACAGTTGAGTTGCTTCTTAGGGATGAGCAAAGAAAGTGGTTTCTTGGGGTAGAATATACTCCTGGTAAAGATGCTCTCAACATTGTTGAAATGACAACAAATGCTTTTGTATATTATCTAAAATTAGTTGATATAACAGCAGCAGGATTTGAAAGAAGTTCTACTGTGGGTAAAATGGAATTAAACGGCATGGAATGCCACAGAGAAATTTTTAGTGAAAGGCAGACTCACAGCAAACTTCCTTGTTATCTTGTTTTAAAAAATTGCCACAGCCACCCCATCCTTCGGCAACCACCGCTGTGATTAGTCAGCAGCCATCCACGTCGAGCAAGACCAGCAAAAAGATTACAACTTGCTGAAAGCTCAAATGATCATTAGCATTTTTTAGCAATAAAGTATTTTTTAATCAAGATACATTTTTTGGATATAATGCTGTTGTACACTTAACAGAATATAGTCTAGAGTAAACATAACTTTTATATGCCCTGGGAAACTTCTGTACAGTCCTGCCTCTTCTATTTTCTGAACCTTTAATCAAGTTCAGGGTGATTTCTGTTGTTCACACCCTCCTCCCCCTAACTAAATTCCACACTTAGTGCAAACACAGATATCTCTCTCTCTCTCTCTCTTTTTGCAGTCTTTGGCTGGGGCTGGGGCTGGGTTTGAACCCGCCTCCTCCAGCATATGGGGCCGGCGCCCTACTCCTTTGAGCCACAGGAGTCGCCCAACACAGATACCTTTTTTAAAGCTTAAAGTGAGACCCTCCCCTTTATCCTTGGATACTTGTTGGCACTTTCTGAGATTTGCCACTTATTGGCCCTATCATCATTCTCTGGGCTTCTTCTCTTTATTTCCTCCCATATGGCTTCTGTTCAAATCTCAGCTTCTTTTCGTAGTTCTTACACATATGCTGGAATCTGTAGATTATATTCCATTTACAGATCTGCTGACAATGAGTTTGAGGGTTTTCTGGCCCCTGAAATATTGAAGTATCACTGCAATAAACATTCTAACTCAGAAGCAAGCAAGACATAGCAGTCACCTGTCCACAGCAAGATGGATGGCCATTGAGAGGCTCCTCTGCCCTCCACCCGCTTAGAGGATTCCTTTCATACTCTCTGGGAGGAACTCCCTGCCCTCCTGCTCTCTGCGGCCCTTCTGAGAGGTTCTTTCCTCTGATGCATAGCTTTGAAAATTAACTTCCTGTTGGCACAAGTCTCAGAGGCTAAGGGATGTTTTAGGTGCAGATGTTTTTTGTTTTGGGGCTTAGCCTTCAGGGCCAGTGTTATTTCTGAGTTGGTAAAATCAAGAATGTTATGTGTGGATATCGCCCGTAGCTCAGTGGGTAGGGCACTGGCCACATACACCAAGGCTGGTGGGTTCAAACCTGGCCCGGGCCTACTATCCAACAATGACAACTGCAACAAAAAAAATAGCTGGGCATTGTGGCGGGCACCTGTAGTCCCAGCTACTTGGGAGGCTGAGGCCAAGACAATCGTGTAAGCCCAAAAGTTGGAGGTTGCTGTGAGCTGTGATGCCACAGCACTCTACCGAAGGCACCATAGTGAGACTCTGTCTCAAAAAAAACAAAACAAAACAAGAAAGTTAGGTGCAAGGAAATCATTTGGTATGAAAGAGAATTGTTCTTATTTAGAAATCCTTTTAACCTAATGATATGAAATGCTAGGTTTGTACTTGTGAATCTGCAAACATATTAATGTCAGCTGTTATAGTTATTTAAGATGTCCATTACACTAATGGGTCTGGGATCCAGAAACCTTTTCTGCCACTCCAGGCCAGGGTAGGTCAGCTTAGTCTGCAGACTCACAGTACCCAGCAGTGAAGCACGGTGGCCCAGCACATTTGGCATAAGGTCAAAAAGTGTTTAGAAACCTCAACAGCACCTGAGGACATTACTATGGTAGCTCAGAGAAGACCAATATCAGGTAAAATTGTGTTCAACAGTCTGGTTATTAAGCTGGAGAAGAGTATTATGCATTTTCAGAAGACTTGGTGTAAAACAATTAAAATGGAGCAAGTCTGGGCCACTTCAAAAGCACATTTTGGAAATTCTTTCCTGTACCCAGTATTGGATCCATAAGATATATTAGTGTTGATTAAAGAAGACAGAAAAAGGAAAACCGTAATTTTCTTATTTTATGACATAACTTAATTTACGAACTGTCTGATGCATTAAAAAACATAGTTACATTGGAACGCACACGAAGGGTATTTGTTGTGTCACCTGGTTAGGAAACCAGGGACTTGGATTATAGAACAATTATGTTCACTGACCTGCATAACATTATGTGATGGAGGAATGGGTAGCCCCATTTGCCCAGTGAAGAGCATTTATATGTGATATTTTCTGCCCTTCTTTGTGTGCTTACATTGGGATTGTTGAGTTTGTGCAAATGTCTCTTAGTCCTTGGTTTCTTCTACTTGGCCTCCATTCACTTATTCACCCCTGTTCTGATAACCATATAGCCAAGGGTCCCCTTCCCCACTCTTGCCCCGTAGGCCTCAGGAGAAGAATCACTTTTTCTAGACTAAGAAGTCTGGTGTCTGGCCACAGTCTTTAGTTCAAAGTTGGACATATGATCTGTATTAGGTGCTTTTGCTTGAGCTTTTCATACTGGAAGTAAATCGGGAAAGAGACAGGCTCAGGCACTGCCAGTCTTTTTCTTCCCTGGATGGGTTTCTCTGCCTAGAATTCAGCTAGCAACAAAAAGGCAGAGGAAGAAAAGGGGAGTGGTAAATAGGGTCTTGCCCACATCCTTTGAGCTCTAGATGGAGCTACCCATAAAATGTTAAGAAATAAATGTTAAATTTCCTTCTATTTACTGGGGTCAGTGCATTTTCTTTTGTTGCTTAAGTCATTCTTTCTTGGGTTTTCTGTTACCTGCCATTGAAAAGAAAAATCCTAATACACATGGGCCAGAGGTTATGGAGGGCCCATAAATATCTTTTGCCCTCCACTGCCTGGGCCTGACCCTGCTGGCCACTGATGCAGGCAGAATGGGGAATGAAGACCCCAGTCTTGACAAGGGAAAACATCGCCAGAAAAAGGGGAAAATAAAACAATAAGCTGAGCAATGCAGAATAAAGAAAAGTCAGCTAGTTTACCTCTAAACCAGCTGCTGTTAAATTTCTTATCTGAGCAGTTTCCTGGAAGCTTGGCCTATGGGGGATACAGCTTGCAATGACCCCTGCTGGGTCTGTGAACACTCTGAAGGAATAATGGCTGCTGAAGATATGTGTGTGAGACCTGACAAGAAGCATTAAGTAGGCTGTCCCCTGCCCACTCAACAGCCAAAGCAAATATTCGTTGTGGAGGTTTGGATTTGGCTAGGGCAGCAATCAAAACAGCTTGAGCCCTGAAATATGGGTAGGAGGGCTTATATTCCTTATCACAGAGGAAGACACCTCTGGGGTGGTGATGAGAAGAAAATTCCTCTTTCCTACTCTTTTTTTTGAGACAGAGTCTCACTACGTTGCCCTTGGTAGAGTGCCTTGGCATCACGACTCACAGCAACCTCCAATTCTTGGGCTTAAGCGATTCTCTTGCCTCAGTCTCCCAAGTAGCTGGGACTACAGGCGCCCACCACAACGCTCGACTATTTTTTTGTTGCAGTTGTTTAGCTGGCCCAGGCCAGGTTTGAACCCGCCACCCTCGGTGTATGTGGCTGGTGCCGTAACCACTGGGCTACGAGTGCCAAGCCATTTCCTAGCAATTCTTCAGAGGAGATTGACGCCAGTGGCATTTTACTCCACAGTGACCTAGCGGGGATTAACACCCCCTAGGAATCTGTGTGTGTGACCACAAATAGAAGGCTGCCCAACACACAAGGCTCAGGTTCTGAATTTCTCAACTCAGACCCTTAAAGTTAATGATTATAGAGACAATAGGAGATGATATCCTTGCTCAGAGAAACTGCTGATGTTGTTCCCTTCCTCAGCTTGTCTTCTGGGCTAATGAGCAAATAGCCTTCAATAAAACCTGAGTGAAACCAACACTTGGAGCCACTCACGGGGAACCCCACAAACAGGTGGTGGTCCCCTGTGCTCCCACCTTTGAAAATTCTATTCGGTGTATCTTGTCTCTTTGTCTCTCGTTTCTAACTTCAGACTTCTCCTGTCGATTGCCACCAGATTCACAGGTCTTAACGGACTTGGGGATCCCCCGGGGCAGAACCCTGGCACACTGCAACTGCCATCGACCACCATCTTTGGGGTCATGGCTCTTGACTGAAGATCTTGGGAAGAGCCATCCTGTTGGATGAGATGCTAGGTTCCTATGCCCATGTCCTGGTGGCCTGGGAGGCTGTTTTCTCTCCAGTGAGCGGGAGGATACTGTGTCACACCGGTAATGCACTGAATGCGAACCTTCCCCCAAATCAGAAGGAAGGTAGATGCTGAAGAGGGAAGTACTATAAAACAAGAATGCAAACAAAAACAAATAAAAAGAAAACCTGACTGGGAAGAAAGTCCACTTCAGTATCACGGTGCAGTGTTAGCACTAGATATTAGGTTCTATGCAATTTAGAAAAAGCTATTTCTCTCTTTCTCTTAATCGAAAACTAAATGGAACAGCATTTAGTTGGCTAAATTTTAGCTCGAGAGCAGAAGGTCTTTATAAAGTTATACAGTTAGAGAATTCCAAAGAAGACCTTAGTACAATGTAAGAATAATGAGGTACAGAAATAATTGTTTTTCTAGTTATTTGAGTGGTGCACTCATTTATTGCATGCTGAAGCAAGTCTTATAAGAAGATCCAGAGTCCTGTAATTCATCCAGCTCTTTCCAAGAAGTTTTCCACGGTTTAGAAGTCAGGAAAGTGAAGCTGCTAGAGCAGCGGTTCTCAACCTTCCTAATGCCGCGGCCCTTTAATACAGTTCCCACAGGTTGAGAGCCGCTGTGCTGGAGCCTAGGAGCTTTGTTTTCATTCATTATGAGATATACAAATATTAGCCTGTTTGCTTGCATTCCTAAAATTTACAGCATAATATTGTAAGTGTTTCCTCCTATGTAACTAAAATTCTTTGAAAACATAATCTTCGATGGTTCCCATTGGATCCGCCATCCGCACCATAATCATGTGCTGTTGGAGGCTTACCCTGCTTCTACTTTGAACGGTGTGGTCTGCATCTCTGCTTGTTTCTTTGGAAAGATTCCCGAGGGATTGCTTCGTCCCAGGGCGTGGGCCTTTAAAGGCTCCCCAAATCGCTTTCCAGAAAGACTCTCATGAGAAGCTTGAGGTTAGGTACTTTTCAGACACACAAAAAATGTGTTCGTTATTTAGAATGTGTATAGAGAAGATCTTAGAAAGAATACATCTTTCCTGAATAGCAACAATGCTCCTTAGCATCTGAGATCCTTTTATCTGAGGATATCAAAGCACTTCTTTGTACAAAAGCCTTTTCTTGTTCTGAGATGTACAGAAAGATTTACACACACAACAAAGGGCCCTTGGCCAGACCAGTAGCCACCACTGGGCTCTGCTGAGCACACTTTGTCCCCTTTCTCAGTAACTAATTCTGATGTGAGAACGTGTCCCCTGTCTTTGATCGTTGACTCTGCTTGTGGGTCCCTGGCAACTAGCTTTCCTAAGCTGGCGGAATGATGCTCACTGTTGTCTGCAGATGCTTTTCCGCAAACGTCAGTCACAGAAGAGCAGCAAGTGATCATGTTCTTACCAACACCTGTGAAATGCAATTACACTTTAGTCCTCGAGGCAGTTTGCGGATGGAGTCACCTGTCTCTGCGCACATCAGACAGCGCCCCTGGTCAGGTCCCAGGTGGCAGTTCGTGGCTGTGTTACTTTTCTGGAAGCCTCAATGAAGGGTCTACTTGCCAAGGTTTCAAGATGGCTGTTTGGACTTACCCAGCCTTTGGATAAGATGTTCAACCTAGGGCTTTGGACCAATTACCTGGGTTCTTGCTAGGTACTCTACACATGTTATTTTATTTAAAGCTGAGTAATCACATGAGGTAGGTACTGTTATTAGCCTTGTTTCATCTATGAGAAGACTGAGATCCAGAGACATTAACGAACTTGACCAATATTTCACAGTTAGTAAGCAATGGAGTCGAGCTTCATTCTCCAGGACCATCTAATGAATTTGGGGGGCCCAGTGCAAAATACAAATGTGATCCCTTGTTAAAAAATGATGGAGGACGTCAAAATGGCAACCACAGGGCACTAACTACCAAGCCTGGGACACTTGTAGGTGTGGGGCGCTATGCGATTGCACCGCCTACACGTCCGTGATGTAACCCTGCAGTGTGCACCCAGTCTGGTCCTGGAAAGCACACTCTTAACAAAACAGTGCTGAACAACACACAGTCTGGTAAAGATTCGACTTTGGCACATGAATAGAAAATGGAAGCTTACACGTGTGTTCCTCAGGCACAAGTCCCCTTTAAATGTCAGCTTTCTCTTCATAAAGGACTTGGAATTATTTTCTAGCTGGGGAAACAGAACTGAACCTGTCTTGGTCCTGCTCATCATCTTTTTATTTATGTATTGAGATGAAGGTGAGAGTGGTCTCGCTTTGTTGCCCAGGCTTTGCATTCCTGGGCTCGAGGCAGCCTCCCCACCTCAGCCTCCTGAGTAGCTGGGACAACAGGTGCACACCACCAGGTCCAGCTGACCCTGCTCGTGGTAACAACTTCCTCTTGGTTTCTGTGTTTGTCCTTGCTGGGCTGACCGTCTTCTGCTGAAAGTCACCAGATGCCAGTTGGTTGAAATGTTTTGCTTTGCTTAAATCCAGTTCAGATGTTCTGGACTGGCTGTGCTGGACCCTTGTCCCTCTAACGTCATCCCCTCTCACTTCCCAGCCCCCATGGCTCCTGCCTGCCCTAAGAAACACCCAGACCTCAAATCCAGCTGTGGGCCTACTCACATCATCCAGACAACCTAACTCAAGGCACAGACATTCTCGCCTTTGTCCTGGTGTTGTGGGAGAATAGTGACGTTTCTGAAGGGAAAATCGGAACCAGCCATCTGTTTTCTCCTGGGGCTTAGTTTTCCTGGAGACATATTGCTCAGAAACGATTCCCTCCCACAGAAAAGCACAGAGCACCATGCTAATTGCTAATACTGAGTGCTTACTTAGCATCATGCGGCACAAGTATTTAATCTTCATGTGTAACTCAGGTGTCACATGCAACTCATTTAATCTTTAGTAGCTATAAGGTGGGTGCTTTAATAGCCCATCTTTAGGATGAAGGAAGTGAGGTAGAGAGGGCAAGTGATGTGTCAAGATCGGAGACTTTGTTAATAGAAGAATTAGAACAGGGATCTGTGTAGGCTTGACAACCTACAGACAAACCATCACATCTTACTTCAAAATTCTATTGAGCATTCTGGAAGGATGGGCAGAGCAGCCTCACAGGCCAGGTGTAACTAGAGCTCAAAATCTAGTAATGTGGCCTTGCTGTTGCCTCAGAGCAAATTTACCCATAGTGACATCATTGAGGGTTAAATCATCTCTTACAGTTCTCTAGAGGCATAGAACACGCGCGCGTGCGCACACACACATCACACACGCCCATGTCTGAGATGCAGCCTTACTCAAGAACGGTAATTTCTTTATGTCTACTAGAAAGTGTATCAAAGAAAGGTGGCCTTAAATATGAAGACTTATTTGGATATTACATCACTTGTGCCCTTGGGATCTTTAATTTTATTTTAGTGTTTTAGTCATCCAAACACTGAACAAATAAGCCAATTGTAATGATAATAATAATACTTTGCATTGTTATAGTACTTCACAGGACACTAATCTTTTTTTAGATATTCTTTGACTCCCTCTAGCACTATGATTTGGAGAGGTTAGAGGGGTCTAAGGACAACCAGGTAGCATGAGGTAGAAGTGGATCTGAATCCTGCATCCTTTTACTTCTCTCTGATGCTGTCTGGATGACACAGGAGATGCTCCATGGCACAGAACCTTATCAAGGAAGCAGGGGCGGTCCTCTCTGCAAGCTGGAGGAAGGCTGGGTAGCACTTGTCAAGATTAATGATGCCTGTTCAGCAGCCTCAAAGCCTCAATTTGTTTGTCTGTTTCTTTCTGAGCCGTTTAGACTAAAAGACAACTTGTATTCCCCAAAGTCAGGCAATGGTGATCCAGGCAAGCTAGAGTCTTCGTTGTTTCCACAAATTCCAGAATGTTTCCAAGAGTTACCGTAAACCCCTTTCAACAGAGCTAGCTTGATATAAATCGGATTATTCTAGAGAGGAATGCATGGGAAAATGATTTTGTCCAAGTTCTTGGAAGAACCTGAGAAAAGTTCTGAGAGCTTTTATGTACGTTTTACTCAAAGTCACGGTGAGTAAAAGATGAAGAGATAAGATTAGGAAGGTTGGCTTGAACACTCATTTAAGAATGGAAACTGGTGGTTTGGATGATTCAGAGCAGAAAATTGAAAAGGGAAATAGCCAAGTGACTCATCCCCAAAGGCAGAAATGAACAGTGAGTTCTCCCGGTCCATAGGTGGCTGACTGATGGATGAACCATCAACATTTTCTTTACTGCGTTGCATTCCCAATTTGACTCAATGGACCCAATAACTCACCCATCGCCTGAATTTAGAAATAGGCCCAACATAAGTTGCCCAAATTTGGGAGAATGGTTAGATGGTTATCTGGATAGTAGTTAGCATAAGATTGTAATGCCAATCAGCATGAAAATGAGTATCAATTAATTTAGATTCTCATCTCTCTATAAATTGTGCTGATGTTACAAACCTTCTCTCCATAAATTGTGCTGATGTTATAAGCCTTTTTTTTTCTTCTGGCAATACTGTTGTTAACCCCATTCCTATAGAGTAGGCTCAATAGTCCCTATACATAAGTTACCTATGTAATTGCAAAACTCTTAAGAATGCAGATGTTGTCATTATCAAAGCACATTTAGAACATATTAATAGACTGACTATAAATCGATTCCTTTGTATTTAAATATTCATCCCACCAACAAGCATTTATTTAGCACCTGTCCTCAGTGCAAAAGGTGGGTGGGAGGAGAGGCAGACCTCAGAGAAGACCTGGAGTTCTCAGTGAAGAGGCAAAGAAGCCAGGAGCTAAACTTCACTGTCAGTGGGAGAAGAAGGACACGATTATTTCCTACATTCCCCCTGTTTTTAGGCTTTCCCAGCCTAGGGCTGTATGATTCACGGTCCTCTCTGAATTTGTACTAGACCACGTTACCTCTTTAACGTGGAGCACTCATCACCCTCGAAGACAGCCCCAGTCTGTCCAGGTGGAGAGGATGTCCACAGATAAGACTGTGAAAAAGAAGTCTTGCCAAATCTAAAAAAGGCAATGGTAACTCCTTCCCAGATGTTCAGCTATCCCTAAAGCAGACATGCCAATTATGTCTGCTGTTTCCGAAAAAATTATCATTTTCCATCAGAAATGCAGTTTTGAGTGACTGCACATTTCCTAAAATGTTTTCAGATCCAGGAAACCTTTATTTGTTTATTTTATTTTATTTTTTTTTGAGACAAAGTCTCATTTTGTCACCCTTGGTAGAGTGATATGGCATCATAGCTCACAGTAACCTCAAACTCTTGAGCTTAAGTGATTTTCTTGCCTCAGTCTCCCAAGTAGCTGGGACTACAGGTGCCTGTCACAACGCCCAGCTATTTTTTGGTTGTAGTTGTCATTGTTGTTTTTAGCAGGCCCAGGCCGGGTTTGAACCCGCCAGCCCCAGTGTATGTGGCCGGTACCCTGGCCGCTGAGCTACAGGCACCGAGCTGATCCAGGAACCCTTAAAAACTGTTTATAAGGAGAGAAGCAAGAGAAGCAATGGAACGAGGTTCTGACTGTATCGACCCTTTGGAATGAACTTCACTTCCCTAAAGCTTGTGAAGTGGGGGGAATGTACAAATCTTTTAAAAGGTGTGTGGATTCTTTGGTCAGTACTCTAATTTCTCTGCCGCTCTTCCTCTCTCTTTTTAATATTTCTCACCAGGGTATGGAAATATTGCTCCAAGCACTGAAGGAGGCAAAATCTTTTGTATTTTATATGCCATCTTTGGAATTCCACTCTTTGGTTTCTTATTGGCTGGAATTGGAGACCAACTTGGAACCATCTTTGGGAAAAGCATTGCGAGAGTGGAGAAAGTCTTTCGAGTGAGTATTGCTCCCTATTTGCACCCTAATCACTATGATCCAGTTGGCTGTAGCCCGACAGGATCCAGAAGGCGGTATCATGGCCATCGTCTGCTTTTAATGGAATAGTTCAATGTCATGATTGTATGTTCTGCTTTGGCTGATCGCAATCGGAGACACTGAGCCCGAACTCCCTCCTCTAGCTTTGTGTTTTAGAGGGTTTTTCTCCAATCACAATGGAGGAGCGTTAAGTATGAATTTACCAGTACGGATTTTCTGAAGAGATTAGACAAACTCAGTTTCTCCCTAAAGTTGGAAGATGGGTTCCTTGTTGTGTTTGCAATGAAGTAGAGAACTATCAGTCCAGCCATGTTGCTATTGGCACTTCTTCGCTCTATCTTATTTCCAAACACAGCATCTTCAGACTAATCCTGGTTTCTTCTAGAGGTTTGCATTCTCCAGACATGGTTCTGTGCATTGCATCTGTCTCCTAATGGCTTTTCCCTCTTCCTCCTTCCACTGCTGAGTGCTCCTCAGCACTTAGGATTAGTAATAATTAGCTCCTCAGCAATAGTATCCTGATGCACTATTTTATACTACAGTGTTAATGATTGCCATTGCCTCAGTGGGCATTTTCTCCCATGTTGGGAATATTTATCTTTAAACAAGGGACAAAAGTCTCAACTTAAGGGATTTAGTTACTAAGGATGATATTTCTGGCATCAGCTACAAGCTTGTGGAGCAGATGAGTGATTGAACTGGGGTTCCTGAAACCCTTTAATTCACACTCATTCATATGATTTCACAGAACACTTACTTTGCTTAGGTGTAAGGTCATTTCTTCTCTCTTACTCAGTATTGACCTCATTCTCGAGTCTTTCAAACCTGCTTCAGAGAATCTTTTCTTATGATGACAGTATTTAAAAATGACATCTTGAAATGATGGGCAAAGGTACCTCAATAGTAAGCGCTAAAGCTGTGCTTTCCTGCCCTCTGAGATAAGAACTCTCAAACTCTCTTGAGTTCAAGACTGTGTCTCTGAAATCCCGGTTTATACATCTCTTTATAATGTAAGAGAGTCTCCCAGTTGAGAAGTGTCAGAGTTGGTTTTTTTTTTTTTTTTTTAAGAGGAGAGTGGGAGGAATAAAGCTCTGTAGCTGGATGGGAGCCCCTGTTTATAAGCTCAGGGATCCTGGGTAAGTAAACTGCCTCATTTTACTCATCCACAAAAGGGTATAGAACTTAAACCTACTTTATAAGGTTTTGGTGATGATTAAATGAAATAGTGTGTGAAAAAGAACTTGGCACAGGGCCAGACACATAGAGCCCAGAGCTGCTGGGCACTCTGTCTCACAAGAGAAGCCATTGAGGCAGGGTAGGGCCTCATTCAGGTTTCACTGACTAAGTCTGTGCTGTGTGTTTTATTGGAATGTCCCACAGCCTTTGCTCCCTAAGCACTGGGGCTCATTAGGGTGAACACTTGGGCGCTTCGGTGGTCGCCATGGAGCCTGGCAGCACTCAGCTTCTCTGCTCTCGGATGTTTAGTTCTCCCTGCACCAGACACGGCAGCCCTGTCTCAGAGCTGTTTTAAATTTCTCAGAGGTACCCTCTTAGCTACCACCTTGCAGCTCTTTTAAGTTTGGACTAAAAGCTTTTGAAATCCCCCTTTGCCAAAAAACCCTAATTACTGTATTCTAAATGAGGAACGAAGAGGTTGCAATTGTTTAGAATACATCTGCTACTAAATTCTGGGACTCAGTTTGCCCTAATTTGAATTTCAGACAGACAGATTGATACTGTTCTCCTCCCCCCTGAAGCTCCCTCTTAAAATGGGTCATTCAACAGATTCTGGGACTGAGCCTTAAAAACCTCACATTTCATCTTTATGTTGATTGTCTGCTCGGTTTTCCTGTAGCACCATCAAAGACCAGGAGTCTTTTAGGAAGGCCAGACAGATGTAAATTATTGAATTGGCAGCACAAAAGGAATGCATTTGCCAAATGTTGGAGGGTGGCTGTTGGAAGGCGTGACTGAATTTGAAGAGGAATATAAGCAGATTTTCTGAATATACAATCAATCCTGTATGTAAAGTTTGGTAGAAAATCTCTAAGTTCGTTGCCATTCGTTTAAACTACATTGAAAAGGCCAGTTACTGATAGGTGATTAATTGGGAAGTGAAAATTATATACACTAAGAAAGCTTGGGGTGTGAATTCTTACTTTCCATGGGGAAAGTTTACTTACCTTTTTCCTGCTTAATGATTATTAAGCCTTTGTCTTCATGGATTATGTTTCCTCTCAGCTCTTGGGAGAAGAGGACTTATTGTGGAGCAAAACTAAAATGTAAACTTGGCCTTCATCTTGAGTTGACTCTGGTTTGGGTCTTTCAAACGCATCTCAGGTCTGACCCTTGTTCTAAAGAATTAAGGAGGGGTATTGAATTACTCAAGAATGCTTTTGGTTGCAGAATAATAAAATGCCTGACTGTTGGGGTTTTTATGGAATGAATAAATAAAAAGTCTTTCTTCTCCTCTGGAGTTCAGAGCTAATTGGAAATACAGGAGTCAAATGGAGAGCAGAATGTCAGCTTTATTGCTGATAAGCTGATCCAGAGAATGTAGCTTTAGCTTTGTTGCCAAAAGGTCCACTTTATTATAAATTAAGACTTCCCTGCTATATTGGTTTTCTATTGCTGTGCCACAAATGATCATAGATGTAGCAGCTTAAAACAACAATTTTAAATGGCCATCTTGTGCTGCCATTTAGAATGTTTAATTTTGCTTTCAGAAGATGTTCAAAAATAAGGGGAAAAAGTAACATGCCAAATTATTTAAACATGTGCAACCACACCAAAATGAAATAAAAATAAGAGTGCTCATAAAATTTTTAAGCTGGGTGTGCAAAACAAGTAAAATATTAAACTAATACTTTAGTTTAAGATGTATATAAAGAACCAAAAATGAATGAAAAGACCCACATCACAGACAAAATGTAAACTCTGTCAGAGTACTCAAACCAGAAAGACGCTTGCTTTTATACCAGAAAGGGCTTTCCAAAAACAAAAACAAAGCCACCCCCCTTTAACAGTCCCGGGAGAGATATGGGAGTTCCTTTTATTTAAAAAAATTTTTTTTTTATTATTGTTGAATCATAGCTGAGTACATTAGTGCAATCAGGGGGTACAATGTGCTGGTTTCATATACAATCTTAAACATTTTCATTGAACTGTTTGACCCAGCCATCGTGTCATTTTCTTAGTTATTGTATGAAGACATTTGTATTCTGCATTTAAAACTACTTTGAGATACCACCTAACTCCAGTAAGATTAGCCCACAAAACAAAATCCCAAAACCAGAGATGTTGGCGTGGATGTGGAGAAAAGGGAACAGTTCTACACTGCTAGTGGGAATGCACACTACTACATTCCTTTTGGGAGGATGTTTGGAGAGTACTTAGAGATCTAAAAATACACCTGCCATTCGATCCTATAATTCCTTTACTAGGTATATACCCAAAAGACCAAAAATTACAATATAACAAAGACATCTGTACCAGAATGTTTATTGCAGCCCAATTCATAATTGCTAAGTCATGGAAGAAGCCCAAGTGCCTGTCGACCCACGAATTGATTAATAAACTGTGGTACATGTATACCATGGAATACTATGCAGCCTTAAAGAAAGATGGAGACTTTACCTCTTTCGTGTTTACATGGATGGAGCTGGAACATATTCTTCTTAGCAAAGTATCTCAAGAATGGAAGAACAAGTATCCAATGTACTCAGCCCTACTATGAAGTTAATTTATAGGTTTCATATGAAGGCTATAACCCAACTATAGCATAAGAATATGGGAAGGGAGGGGAGGGGGGAGGTTGGGGTGGAGGAAGGGTAATTGGTGCAACTATGGTGCATCTTAGAAGGGTACAGGAGAAACTTACTAATTGCAGAATACAAATGTCTTCATACAATAACTAAGAAATGCCATGAAGGGTATATTAAACAGTTTGATGAAAACATTTCAGATTGTATATGAAACAGTACATTGTACCCCTTGATTGGACCAATGTACGCAGCTATGATTTAATACAAAAAAGAAGAAGAAGAAGAAGCATAGAGAGAATTAGGGCGAGAATGACTTAAAAAAAATTTTCTACTTTTGACCAGACATTCCCTTTCTGAGCCGGAAGTTAGGAATGCTTTGTAGAGACACCCACCAATCCACATTTTCTTACAAAGGAATGTGGAGAAGGAAAAGGGAAGACATTTCTCACTGAGATGTCAGCAAGTCAAAAACTCTTAAATTCTCTGCAGTCTACCACATGCAAATATTTAACAATAAGAACCTTTTCTGAGGTCCTATGGCAGGGGAGTGACACAATGGCCTCAACTTCTCAACTTATCTTGGGAAGATGAGTCATGAGACAAGCAGGGAAAGGAATGAAGACTGAGTTCATAGCCTTCAGGTAAGGTCCTCTGAAAAAAATTTTTAAAAGACAAAAAATAAAAAAGACTGAGTTAGGATAACATTACATCATCTAATTTTCCTTTCTTCCCTAAACTCCCAATAAGGGACATAGAAACAGAGAACTACAGGATGAGGAAGAAACAAAAACCCTAAAATTTGGAAAGCTAATAGACCTGGTAACTGATGGAAGACATAAAGATACAACAATATCTACTTCCCAAGCTCGAGGTAGGGGAGAACTGAGAGCCACCCAGATTTACAGTACAGAACCTTAGAAGTCATAGGAATTCCCAGAGCAGCATACACCTTTCTAACTGTGGCAGGATGAATGAGGAGGAAGAGACTGCCCAAAACATGTAGGATCAAGGGGAAAAAGTTATTTGAAAAGATTTCTAGATCACACGCTCCTCTACCTTGCTTCCTCTCTCCCCCTATCTAATGGATGGCTACACTTTCCCCTCCCTAGCAGAGGTCTACTTTTCTGGAAATGATGAAAGTCATCTGTGCAAAAGAAGTCAACATTAAGCACAGATGACAGGCATGCACACTATGGCAAAAACAAATTAGCAAGCATATAGATAGCATGTAAATGTATTTAGTTGATTCTTCTTCTTCTTCTTTTTTTTTTTTGAGACAGTCTCATTATGTCGTCTTCAGTAGAGTGCTGTGGCATCACAGCTCATAGCAACCTCAAACTCTCAGGCTTCAGAGATTCTCTTGCTTCAGCCTCCCAAGTAACTAGGACCACAGGCACCCACCACAATGCCTGGCTATTTTTCTGTTGCAGTTGTCATTGTTGCTTAGCTGGCCCAGGCTGGGTTCAAACCTGCCAGCTTTGGTGTATGTGGCTGGTGCCATAACCACTGTGCTAATTTACTTGATCGTTATTATTATTTGTAGTAGTTATCTTGCATTAAGCCACTGCAAGCACTGAATTAGGAAATACTGGACCATTGTTCCTAGGGGAAATTAGAGGGGTAGGTTCCTATGAGTCTCTGGTCACAACATTTTGTCAATGGATCAATACAAAAACTTGTTTTATGTATGTTTCTGTGTAAAGACACCTTATATAATATAGAATATTGTTGATTCAATAACATTGAGCTCAGGCCTGAATGAAAGTTACCTAAAGCATATATCTTCTTTAGGCACGCCAAAGCCTTGCATTTAGGAACTCTACTAGATGGCACTTTGGCATTATGCTTGGCAGTCATTCTAAAGAGAAATTGCCGAAGAATATGCACAAAAATGTGAAAAATGTGGCACTAAATAGTCTGCAGAAAGAACATTTGTTTACAGTATGAGTGCTGAAATAAGAAGGCAGAGCATCACCCTGTTCAACCTCAGCTGGGAAAATGTGTGTTAGGAGACTGAATTTTTTTTTTTTTTTAAGAGATAGAGTCTCACTCTGTGCCCTGGGCTAGAGTGTGGTGACATCATTCTAGCTCACAGCAACCTCAAATTTTGGGGCTCAAGTAATCCTCTTTCCTCAGACTCCCCAGTAGTTGAGACTACAGGTGCCTGCCACAACCCCCCAGTAGTTTTTGTTTTTCTATTTTTAGTAGGGACAGGGTCTTGCTTTTGCTTAGGCTCGTCTTGAACTCCTGAGCTCAAACAATGCATCTACCTTGGCCTTCCAGAATGCTAGGATTATAGGTGTGAGCCATTGTGCCCAGCTGGAGACTGAACTTATTATTTATTATTATTTTTTGGAGACAGAGTCTCACTATGTTGCCCTTGATAGAGTGCTGTGGTGTCATAGCTCACAGCAACCTCAAACTCCTGGGCTTAAGGGATTCTTTTGCCTCAGCCTCCTGACTAGCTAGGACCACAGGTGCCCGCCACAACACCTGGCTATTTTTTTGTTGCAGTTATCATTGTTGTTTAGCTGGCCGGGGCCAGGTTTGAACCCTCCAACCTCGGGGCATGTGGCCGGTGCCATGACCACTCTGCTACAGGTGCTGAGCAGGGAGACTGAACTTCTAAGCACTATGTGCATGTCTACAAGTGACATGTATGTGCCAAGAGGATTGATGTTGGTGTTATAAGTACATTTTAGTGAGTAGGTAAATTTGCAAATAGGGAATCCATGAAAAATGAGGATCAACCATATATATAGCGTGTGTGTCTATTTATACATGTATATGGATACATATACCAGGGGTGTCAAAAAATGTGTACACATTTAAAGAGATCTTGTTGGAAGTAAAACTGATCATTCCCCAAATGTGTACAAATTGCAGATAAAATAGATGTGCAGATGTCTCAGTAATGGTACCTTAATTCAATTTTGAAAATACATTGGTAACTTCTCTTAAAATGTGTATTTTTGGGGGTACCTTCTGTATATGATCTAATGATTAATCTCATAAATACTGATCCTGAAAGCAGAGAATACTGCCAGGCCCATCTTTATCTATGTGACTTTCAGAACTCTGCCTACCAGATCCATACCTTCAAGGCAGAATAAAATTTCCCTGGGAATCTAAGCATTTCACTATGAAATACCTAAAAATACCAAATAGTGTGAGCTGTCCAAACAGCTTACCCAGGCTACCCTCTGATAAAGTTCAGTCATCAAATACTACTCATTCATTCATAATTTTCAGTGGCTTTTTCTTCCAATCTTAATCATGAGTAGACAGGAATTTCCAAAGGTCTGTGGAAAGTCTCTAACATGTAAGCCCCAGACAGACAAAAAAGCTATTTAAAAGAAAATTAAAGCTCTTGGAAATTAAAAAGCCTTATGAAAGAAATGAAAAGGTTGAAAGGTAAAATTAGGGAAATCTCCCAGAAAGTAGAGTAAAACAGCAGAGAAATGGGAAAGAAGCATAAGCAATTAGAGTACCAGTCCAGATATTTCTGCTCCAAACAACAGTCCCAGAGAGAAAAAGGAGAAAATATAAGGAAGGAAATACATTTTTAACAATTTCCAGAAGGGAAGGACATTGGTCTCCTGGTTGAAAGGACCCAGGACAATGGATGAAAGTAGATCTATAACAACAAACATCACTGTGAAGTTTCAGAACTCTGAAGATAAAGATTCTACAGGCTTCCTGAGAAAAGACCAATTACATGACAAAGTATCAGGAGTCAGAATGGCTTCAGATTCCCAAACAGCACAATTTAAAATGGAAATTAACAGGGAAAACGTATTAAACTTCTGAGGGAGAATAGTACGCAACTAAAATTATATGTCCAGTCAAGCTATTGATTCAAGTGGGAGTGGAATATCTTTCTAGACATCTGAGTTCTCAGAAAGTTTACATCCCACATACTACATCTCATAGATTACGAGAGGAAGTGATGTGAAAACATGTGAGTTAAAGATACAGGAAATGGCAATTCAACTTTGGATGGAGAAGAGGGAATTCCTAGGAAGACAGTTGGGTTCCAAAACCAGTGAGTAACCAGCCCAGGGTGGAGGTCTGTGATTAAAGAGACGCAGACATGTTGAAGGCAAGGTTATCATGACCAAGACATTCACTGCCTTTGTAATCTCAGGACACTATATCCAAAGAAATCTGATATCCATTCTGTTCTAGACGTGGCTCCCTTGGGCCAGTTGCAATAAAGTGCCTGTTGGTTCCTTTATAGCCTGATGTCTAGATCAGTTGAGCACAATCATTTCACCCCACAGGAAGACTCTGCATTGACCAGGAGAGATGGAGGTAGGTCTTGGTGAGCTTGGAAACAGAAAATATAAAGCAAGCATACCATCAATGCCATCCTCCAGGCATTTTTCTGCACATCCAAGATGTTCCAACTGTACCAACTTACGTTTCTTAGGATCTGCACACAGAGCTCCTGTAAACTCTAGAAGCAGAAGTCGTGCCCTGGGACTGCTCAGTTCATCTCTAGGAACCCTTCAATCTAACAGCAGCAAATATTGTCCTCACAAAGCTAAGGTTGTGCTTGTTTCTCAGTTGTTCAAAAATAAGATATTGTCTTTAGGGATACCACACAGTTGGTTAAAAAAAAATAACAAAAAAGAAAAATGAAAAAGGAAGGAAATGTTTGATATCGTTTGAGTATCCCCTATCCAAAATGCATGGGACCATAAGTGTTGTGAATTTCAGATTTTTTCAGATTTTAGAATATTTCCCCACGAGGTATCTTGAAGATAGGACCTGAATCTAAACACAAAACTTGTTTGTTTTATATACTATCTATACACATAGCCTGCAGCTAATTTTATAGGAACTATTACTAATTTTGTGCATGAAACCAGTTTGTGTTAAGTACCTATTTAAGATCCTTAGACTCCACGGGGCTCAAGTGACACGCATTCAGAAGTAAGTAGTAGGATACTCAAAATGCTGGGCAGCAAGAGCGAGCTTCCCCTCCCCATCAGCCACACAACCAAGAGGGTGAAATCACAGATACTCCATAGTGCACTGTGTTGCCAGATGATTTTGCCCAACTGCAGGCTAATAAGTGTTCTGAGCACATTTAAGATAGGCCAGGCTACGATGTTTGGTAGGTCAGGTGTATTACGTGCATTTTCAGTTTACCATATTTTTTAAATTAAATCATAGCTGTGTACATTAATGCAATCATATTTTCAACTTAAAATGGTTTCATTGGGACCATTTTACACAGGGTAAGTTAGGAGCATCAGTGGTACTAAAATATGACAAAGTGCTTTTAAACTAATCATGGACAGCGCTTAAACCAAGTAGGTTTAAAATATATAATGTTTTATAATTATAATCATAATGTTGCCCCCTATCTGGGATCTCCTAGACCTTTCTCCTCGCTAACTTGGGTAAATCTAGGTCCTAATGTTCCCTCCGTGTTTAAGATTTCTTTTCCGAAATCTTTTCCCAGCTCTTCATTCATTCATATACTACTTGGTGATTGTACACCAAATGCCACACCATTCCATTATTAAAGCAGTACACAAAATTTTCCATCCTGAAGGGAGGTTTGTTCTAGTGAGAAGACACTGAAGAAATGGTTCCCTGTGCCAACAGGTGTTCTGGAGAACACAGAGCAGGGAGGATAAAGGATGCGGGGGAGGGATGTGCGTGCTATTTTTATATGTGTTCAGGGAAAAGCCTAGGGTGAAGGTGACAACTGAGCGCCAACCCTGAGTTAGTTTCATCTACAGTAAGAGCACTTCAGGAGGAACAGTGAGTACCAAGACCCTCACGGCCCTAATGACAAGCAGACCCTATCACTGAGATGGTGTCACGCATTATCCTTCACTGACACACCCTGTCCCCTTAGATGACCCAGTTCTTGAGACATAAACCCTCTTAACTGTACTCATGTTCAGTTCCCAAACCATTGTTTACAGATTAGAAAACATTAGAAAAGTCATTCAAAATATTATGAAGTGGTTCTCCAGAATAAAATTAAGATCTTTAAGTCTGGAATAAAATCAGTCTAGGGCGGTGCCTGTGGCTCAAAAGGAGTAGGGCGCCAGCCCCGTATACCGGAGGTGGCTGGTTCATACCCAGCCCCGGCCAAAAACTGCAAACAAACAAATAAATAAATAATAAAATAAAATAGATCTAACCACAATACACTTTATCAAGATTTGTGGCTTAGTCACGTTCTATTAGGTGCAAAATACATATATATGGACTTAAACCCTCTGGGTCAGATGAAATCAGCAGCTCCTCAGGTGGAATTTGAATCACACTACAACAAAATAGCATCTAATGCCTTTAAGACTCTAGCTGGTATTGAGGTCCTTTAACCGAGACAGCTACCAAAATAATGGGCCAATTCTTTCAGGATTTACACTCTCCATACCAACATAAACCCTTACCTGATTCTTTGTACCACAGGCTGGCCTTTAAGATACACTAGCTTCAGCATCCTACTTCTGGAATGACAAGCTCTTCAGCCAAGTTCTTTTTTAGTCAATGTTGGTAGTTTTTATAGCTCTTTTTTTAGTCAATGTGGTCAGTTTTTATAGCTCTTAAAAATTCTTGGCTTGGTGCCTGTAGCTCAGTGAATAGGGCGGCTAGCCACATACACCAAAGCTGGTGGGTTTGACCCTGGCCCAGGCCTCCTAAACAATGACAACTGCAACCAAAAAATAGCCAGGCATTGTGGCAGCACCTACAGTCCCAGCTACTCAGGAGACTGAGGCAAGAGAATCACTTGAGCCCAAGAGTTTGAGGTTGCTGTGAGCTGTGATGCCACGGTACTCTACCGAGGGCAACGTAGTGGGACTCCGTCTCAAAAAAAAAATAATTCTATTAACAACTTACTCATAGACTGATAACATATATAGAAGTATCTACCATCTTTGGAAAAGCCACAATCACGATCTGAGATGACGATGCTTTTTAATAATTTAGGTATCAAATGCAGCTCACCTGCCAAAAATGGTTCTGCCCCCAACATTCTGTTCCTAACTCAGAACAACAGTGTCCACAGATTTTTACAGCCCAGTCCACACTGGTTAGGGATACAACCAGTGTCCAGTGGTTAGGGGCCACTAATTGTTGTAAGTCACAGTTTACCACATAATTAACAATTGTGATGGCGTCATTGCCTAAGCCTTGAACAAGTTTAAAGAAACTAAAAACATTTTTTAAGGAGTTTTCAACTATGTATCTTAAATCAAGTACAAATGGTTCCAAGCATTAAATAATGTTGAAAAGACAAGCTTTCCAGTGTCAACTGAAGTGAGTATTTCTGATTTTGAGCAAGGGAGTCACTGAAGCCAAAGAAGCTTTCTTGATTATTTCTTCTACTATTTGGTTTCCTGCCTTCCCTGTTCCCAAAGGCAAATCATCCAGTAATATAACAGGAAATATGAGTCCTAACAACCTTAATATTCAGTTTTACCATCCTTTTGAAATAGTTCTTTGTATACAGAAAGGGAAAACTCAGTTTCCTACCAGTGGAATCTTCTCAGGAAAAATCATCTTACCACTGAACAGAATAAATTCAGCATTTCAAAACTGAGTTTAACCAGGCCACTTCTCTACTTACAACAAATTAAACCATGTAATTCCTGAAAAGGCGTGGAGAGGTTTCAAAGAAATATTTGAGAACATCTGCAAAAAACAACTATGACAACCATACAAATAAACGAATACACCAATTCAAGTTATGAAGATATTTTCCTTTAATTTATCCAAACATTTCACATTCATGAAGTCATTTATTTCAGAGTAAACCTATGCTTATAATATTAAAATTAAAAAATATTACAATATTTACAAGACAGATGGTAGGAGAAACTTACTGGTAGAAAAATAATACAAATATTTTATTTTTCTCTTCAATATCTGCCAGTAAAAAGGCAGAACACATAGTTTTATATTTCCGGACATCTCAGTTGATTATTGAACATAAGGATAAGCTCTTAATAGGAAATACATTATCCTAAAGATTCCACCATCTATAGCTTCAGACCCTCAACATTCTTCTTCAAGTTCAGCAGTTCCTTTTCCTGCCTTCTTTTCTCCAATTTAAATGCTAGTTTATTAGCTTTCTTCTCCACTCTTCGTTCCTGTACAAGAACAGACTCATGTTATTCAATCTTTAAAATGGAATAGACTTTTACAGAAGAAAATTCCAGTAACTTCTCCTCCACTAGCTCTCTGTAAATCTCACATTTGAAAAATGAATTTTACCTTGCGCTCTTCTTTTATAGCTTGCTTTCTTGCTCTTTTATCTTCTTTGCTTTCATTTTTAGAACGTGGTTGGGTTGACACCTTAGGCAGATCACTGCCATTAATCATCTGCATTCGTTCAGCTTGCTTTGCTGTGAGTCCTTTTTTGGGTAAGACATTCAGTGGTATTCCTGTTTTAGAAGATATCTGAATTTGTTTGGGCTAAAATAAAGATAATATGGCATTAGAGTTATTTCTTATACCTATTAAAAAATAGCTCATTAATGACACACTGTTGGTGCTTTTCCTAATAGCATTGCTAGGCACCAAGGGAGAAAATTACTTTGAGAAAATCTGTACACTTTATTTTCTGCACTGCATACTTAAAATAGCTCAGCACAATAGGACTTACCTTTGGTTGATACTTGATAAGTTGTGGATGGTTGTATAAATTTGAGTATGTACCTGAAAAAAAAATTATGTATCAGTAAGCACATTTAAAGTTTAGCAAAACATTACTGATTTCCTACTATATTCCTGACCTTGGTGTTTTCACAGCACAAAACATGGAAGTCTCTCTTATAAATGTTTTATAAGCTGCTTACAACTTAGTAATAGAATTATTACTCTTTCAGGCTGGGCACAGTGGCTTACGCCTGTAATCCTAACACTCCGGGAGGCTGAGACAGATTGCCTGAGCTCACAGGTTCGAGACCAGCCCAAGGCAGAGTGAGACCTGGTCTCTAAAAATAGCCAGGCGTTTTGGTGGGCACCTGTAGTCCCCGATACTTGGGAGGCTGAAGCAAGAGAAGTGCTAGAGTCCAAGATTTGGAGGTTGTTGTGAGCTATGACCCCACGGCACTCTACCCAAGGCAACAAAGTGAGACTCTGTCTCAAAAAAAAGAAAAAAAGAAAGAAAGAAATATTACTCTTTCCAAATCATCTTCACAAATTCCCTAAAAGCAAATTAACTTCTACTAGTACATGCACTTTAATGAAGCTGATATTCTTAATACTTGACCATCATACTTTTAATAGTAAAGTGACCATTAATATACTTACTACAAATGGATTCACAATCCCATTTTTCTCTGGCTTCCTCGAGAACTACAGTAATAATTTCTTCTCCCTCAGACTCGTCAAGCTCGTTCATTGGCAGGTCTTGATCCTCAAGGGGTTCGAGAGAATTCAATTTCACACAACTTTGATTGCGTTTTAAAAAATGAAGACAGAGGATGAGAGGAAAAAAACACCACCCATTATTATACAGTATGTCACTTAAAGTGGACTTAAAGAGCTAAGGAAACAACAGCAATTTTTATAATCCATTTTCCTGTGCTGCTGTCAGTTCCTGTCAAATTTTGTTCTACGCAGTCTTGCCTCTTCCTTCTAGCAGGTTATGGAAATTCATTGTGCTTTTACATAAGATTTATCTTTATCTTTGCAAAGTTATAATACAAACAAATGTTAATATGTATGTATAATACATACAAATGTTAAAATAAAATGACAGCCTTCCTAAGAAAAACAGGGTTTAAGCCCAGAAAAGCATTAGTCTGTTAGCGTCTCCAAAGTATGGTAGAACCTCCATAGTTGACCACCTCTGTAAGCTGACCTGATTTTCATAAACCAGACACACACATGTACGTATCAGTTCCTCATGCTAATCGCCTCTGCATTTTGACCAGTTTGTTATAGGCCCTTGGGATGGTGAACTTAAAGAGGTTCTACTCTATTCAAATAATATGCTCAAATTATGTTGACCCTTGTCCTGCTGTGGGATGTACATATTACAGTGATCATGGAACATCAGATCTTTTAAGGATATTTAAACACTTCATTAGTTTCTCTCGGAGAAGAGTCACCTTAGATGCCGATTTAATAAAATAATTGGCTGGTCAATTCCACTAATCCAGCTGGAGAGACAAATCGTTATCTTTCCATATGTTATTAATATCTATCTCTCAGAATGCTTGGCATTTTGGGTGGTGCCTGTGGCTCAAGGGAGTGGGGCACTGGTCCTATATGCCAGAGGTGGTGGGTTCAAACCCAGCCCCGGCCAAAAACTGCAAATAAAAAAAAAAAAAAAAAAAAAAAAGAATGCTTGGCATTTTAAAAGATGAAAAGTTTGTCCTTACGTCAGAATAATTCTTCAACTGGAATGTGTCCTCAATTTTCTATTGTAACCCTCAGTTATTCTGCTCTGCCTCTTCTCAAATAAGAAAACAGGCTGGGTGCACTGGCTCATGCCTACAATCACAAAACTTTGGGAGGCGAAGGTGGGAGGACTACTTGAGGTCAGAAGTTCAAGATCAGCCTGGGCAATATAGTGAGACTCCATCTCTACCCTCTTCATTCCCTCTCCCCAAAAGAGTTTGGGAGTAGTGGCTCATGCTGCAATCCTAGCACTCTAGGAGGCCGGAGAATCAATCACTTGAGGTCAGGAGTTCAAGACCAGACCAAGCAGCAATGAGACCCCATATCTATAAAAAATAGAAAAATTAGCTGGGTGTGGTAGCAAATGACTGTAGTCCTAGGTACTTGGGAGGCTGAGGCAAGAGGATCTCCTGAGCCCAGAAGTTTGAGGTGAGCTCTGAAGAGGCCACTGAACTGTAGTCCAGGCAACAGAGCAAGACCTTGCCTCAAAAATAAATAATAAAAAATTAGCCAGCCATAGTAGTACATTCCTATAGTATTAGCTACACATGAGAGGCTGAGTCAGAATCACTTAAACTCTGGAGCTGGAGGCTATAGCGACCTATGATCCTGCCACTGTATTCTAGCCCGAGCAACATAGTGAGACTCTGTTTCAAAATAAAAAAAAATACATATATATATATATATATACACACACACACACATATATATATACATACACACACACACACAGAAAAGTAGTTCTCAGCATGTTTCTGCTAACACATTCCACTTGAGAACTCTTTTTCTTTTTTTTTATTTAGAGACAGAGCCTTACTTTGTCACCCTCAGTAGAGTGCCATGGCATCACATCTCATAACAACCTCCAGCTCTTGGGCTTACGTGATTCTCTTGCCTCAGCCTCCCGAGTAGCTGGGACTACAGGCAACCACCACAACGCCCAGCTATTTTTTGTTGCAGTTTGGCCGGGGCTGGGTTTGAACCTGCCACCCTCATTGTATGTGGCCGGTGCCCACTTGAGAACTCTTAATACCAAAATGTAGGCAAAAGAGATGAGCAGATGAATTTTACATATATCTATATAAACCAATGTTTATGAAAAACGTTATCATTTTCTTTTCTTTTTTTTTTTTTTTGCAGTTTTTGGCCAGGGCTGGGTTTGAACCCACCAACTCTGGCATATGGGACTGGTGCCCTAGTCCTTTGAGCCACAGGCACCGCCCTGTTATCATTTTCTTAATACTGAATCTGCTAGGTAGATTTTTTCCTCAATTCAGTTGTAGAACTATACACCTTATTTAGACTTAAAAAGCAAAAATCAGCTAAACAAGAAAAAGAAGTCACCATACTTCTCTGCCTTCTCTTTATGGTAGTCATTCAAAACTTCTTGCAACCGATTGCTGTCTATTTGAATGGAACCTTCCAATTCAGCATTATCCAGAGCTCCAATTTCATCATCATCATATTGCTCATAAAACTTGAATATGAACAGACAAGATATAATGAAAAGCAAATATACTTAAATGTTTTACATTTAAATGTTTTTTACATTAATTTTATTCTTACATATTATTTAAGAATTATCATAAGATCACAACTACCATTAAAATATCAGCAGAGATTTAACACCATAACAAATGTCTTTCGTGTCATAGTACATTGAACTGTAGTCCAGGCAACAGAGCAAGACCTTGCCTCAAAAATAATAAAAAATTAGCCAGCCATGGTAGTACATTCCTTACATCTGCCATGAAGGCAGATGTGATGACATTCTGCCTTAAACTTTAACATTTACATTTAGACTAATAAGCTTCTATTTACCATGTCAATAAAAGGAAATTATTCTTCTTAGCTCAGAAAACAAAATTCTAGGCAAATATCTTTACCTCAAAATGTTTTGAAGATACTTTCAAATTCCTTGGTTATACAGAATAAAAGATGTTTGCTGAGGGGTCTCCTGCTAATGTATAAATTTCATTCTTATTTTAAATGGTATTTTCTGAACCATTCAAATGTTGTTAACACTGTGCGGCTTTGTTAGAGAGTAAGGAGGGGGTGAGATATTACCTGAAGAGCGAGACTATTTGCAGTTAACAGTGTGCCTTTGCCTCTCTCAAGAGGCGGAAAACTACTGTTTATTGAGCAGGCAGCAAAGTTAGAACCTTTATCTTAGATTTATTTTGAAGTGACCATTCCCTCATTCATTGATTTAAACAGTGTGAACTCCTACTATATGCCAGACACACTTTAGGGCTTGGGATATTCAAAACCTCTGCCCATGGGGAGCTCACATTGAATTCAGAGACAAACCTATATAGAACATAACAAAGAAGCACATCAGAGATTATGTGAGGAGGTGTGAAGTGCTCAAGCTAAACATGATGGGTGGGATAGAGAGCCTGCTTAGACAGGCTACAAGATGGGTTCATAAGCCCTGGGGCAAGTCTGTCAAAACAGCATCAAATACCTCACAAGTCAGGCTTTTAAAGCATCCTATTCTCTATTTCCATTCTGTTTCTCTGTGTTAATTACATCTGAAAACTCCAGATAAGAGGAAGTGAAAGAAATGGACTTTTGTTTATGCTCAGACCATTGTTTTAGGACAACAGCATAACCTTGAGGAATGTAGATAATTCAGAATCAAGAACTCAAAGAGGAAAGGCAGATTTTGATTAGCTAACTCCTTTTGACCTACACAACTTTCTTCCCAGAATGAAAACTAGGGTGGTTTTATGCTGTTTTAATAAAGAGACAGTCCGTTTCTAATAGTGAAAGTTTTAGCTTTTGGTCACAATCATTTTTTTAAAATAAAATTTACCAAGAGATGGTATTAACGTGTCCTTTATTTTGGAAACTTACCTTCTCAAACCTCTCATCATGCAGTGTCAGCTGTTCATTTCTCCTCATGATTGAGGAAGTCATAGAATACTCTGTGAAGCGACTTTTCGTTTCCTCTTCCCAGAACAAGTGATTTTCTACAGTTCCATGAGGTTTTCTGGGGGCGAACATACCGTCTTCATCGGACAATGGCCCTACAGAGTCACAGTCATCATCATCACTACCCCTCCCCTTCTCATCATCCACATCTTCCCATTCATCTTCATCCTCAGATTTCCTAAAGTCAAACAGTCATAAATTACCTGTTAAAACAATTTAAAAAATAACAGAACAAAACAACTTTATGCAAGTAAAACTCGAGTACATTTCAGAAAGTGTTCCTATTTAGGCAAGAATAGACAAGTTATCTGGTACGGAAGGAAAAGTATAAGTAGCAGTTAGGACCCTTGGACTTTAGTCGCTATCAATAGCTTGTACAAGACCTCATATCTCACATTTTTTGCTCTAAAATACAGAAGACTCAGATCAAATGCTTTCAAAAACCACTTCCAACGGCAATGTTCTATGGCTACCACCCCACTAAAGAATTAACAGGTGATTTCTGCTTCGCAATAAACCACACGTACTGCATGTCCATTCCTTCCTCTTCTGCTGCTGGTTTACTGGCTTGAAGAATAAAGTCATCTTCAAGCAGATTATCTGGATTATCAAAGTCAAAATCATCATCAAGAGCCGCAACAATGTCAGGATCAAAATCCAATCGAGGTCCTAGATGGAAAATAAACAATGAGCAAAAATTCCCAAGAAAGCACACTTCATTCACTTAATAATCCAAGAGTCTACAATGTGCCAAATTCTATTTCTGCATTGAGGATAAAAGAATAAGAACTTTATTTAAGAAGTGCAGTCTACTGCTTGGTACCTGTAGTACAATGGTTACGGCACAGGCCACATACACTGAGGCTGGCAGTTCAAACCTGGCCTGGGCCTGCTAAACCACAATGACAACTGCAACAAAAAATAGCCGGGCGCTGTGGTGGGCACCTGTAGTCTCAGCTACTTGAGAGGCTGAGGCAAGAGAATCGCTTAAAGCCCAAGAGTTTGAGGTTCCTGTGAGCTGTGACGCCACGACACTCTACCAAGAGTGACAAAGTGAGACTCTGTCTCAAAAAAAAAAAAAGTTCAGTCTAGTGAAATAATTCCAAGACAAGCCAAAAAAAAAAAAAAAAAGAAAAGAAAAGAAAAAACAGAGAGAGAAAGATCCCTTTCCTTCAATATCTACTGGTAAAAAAACTCTTCCTTTACACATGTGTAATATTAAATTTTGCCTATTCAAAAAATTTGAAGTTTTCACTAGCAGGAAAAAAACTGACATTTAAATTCATTTGTTATAAATAACTCAAATTAAATATTTGCAGACTGCTACCCTTTCAGTTTTTTCTGACCATGAGATTTTAATAAATCCTTACCTGTTTCTTTAGCTGTATTTTTCTACCTATAAAAATATTAGGAGTTCAGCTGGGCACAGTGGCTCACACCCACAATCCTTGCACTCTGGGAGGTCAAGGTGGGTAGATTGCTTGAACTCCAGAGTTCGAGACCAGCCTGAGCCAGAGGGAGACCCACTCTCTAAAAATAGCTGGGCGGGTGTTGTGGCGGGCGTCTGTAATCCCAGCTACTTGGGAGACTGAGGCAAGAAAATTGCTTGAGCTCAAGAGTTGAGGTTGCTCTTCCCAGGGCAACAAAGTAAGATTTTGTTTCAAAGAAAAAAAAAAAAAAACACTAGAGTTCAAGAAAAACTTTCAAGTCCATGCTTAAAATCTGACATGGCCTCCAACACCTTCTGCGTGGCCACTGCTTAACTTTCCAGCCTCATATCTTTTTAATCCTTATTCTTCTTCCTGGAAATGCTAAATTATGTACAATTGTACACAGTCATGCTTTTACTTTTGTATACAGCCCTATTTGGAATATTCTCTCTTCCCCACTTCTCCCTCTTCCATCTGCCTAATTTCTACTCAAGAAGTCAACCTGGAAATCACTTCCTTTAGGAAGCCATGTTTAACTTCCTCAGACCGGATTTGGTGCCCCTGACCCAGTAGTGTTTATCCACCTGTATTGTAATTTCCCATTTAGTATCTACCTTTTCCAACTGATGTAAATTCCTTGAGATCAGAGACTATGCTTTATTCTGGTTTAACTCAAAAGTCTGTAGAAGAAAACCACAAATGAATAGCATAGGGCAAGCAATAGTCGATAATTAAGGCAATTTAGAATAAAATACCAAACACCACTTCTGTGGATTCCTGTTTTGCATTGAAAATTAAAAAAAAAAAAATTGCAGCTCAATTTACAATCACCAGGGCGTGAAAAGAATCTAGATGCCCATCAACTCAGGAATGGATTAACAAATTGTGGTACGTGCATACCACAGAATACTATTCAGTCATAAAAAAGATGGGGGACTTCACATCTTTTGTAATATCCTGGATGGAATTACAACATATTCTTCGTAGTAAAGTATCACAAGAATGCAAAAGCAATTATCCAATGTACTCAATACTAATATGAAGTCAACAGACAATCAAATGCATGCCCATGTAGGAGAAAAACTCATTTCAATTCAAGTTGGGGGGCGCGTTAACGAAGGAGGAAGAAGGAATTGGGATGTTCTCACTGAATTGGGGGGTTGGGAGGTGACACACCTTTTGTGGGTGGGACATAACCACAGGACAAACTCTACCTAACAAAATCAAATATTTTGACCTGGTTGCTTGTACTCTCACATTAACCATAAATAAATTTACTTAAAATTAAAAAAAAAAAATGGTTAGGTACAATAAAGTATACCACAGTAAAGTTTAAAAAAAAATTCAAAATAATTTTTTTCAGTGTATCTAAAGATGATAATATGCAAAACCTCCAGAAGCTAGCAGTGATGCATGGAACAGATTCTGCCTCTGAACACCCAAGGAAAAATATGAACTTCTATGCTTCTGTACTCTTAGGAGAAATTTTGAAAGACAAAAGATTATTTTTCAAAATTATGCTACTTAAGTTAACAAATGAATATATTGCTATCTTTGTGAGAAGTTAGGTAAATGTTAAAATCTCCCTACCAGATAACCAGTAAGTTTTTTCATTTTCCTCCCCAAAGACAACTCTAAAGAATGGCAGTTGTACAAAGGGACAAAGATCACATTTATCCCTTCCTAATAATTCGAATCCAAATTTCACATACATTTCAATTCTTCAAACGTTTCAATACTTCATTAAGTGCAGAAAAATCCTACATCATCATTCTTTCTTTCTGCAAAACACAAATTTGTGCACAGAAATGTATGTTAAAGAAACTAAACATACCTGAGACTGGAGCTGCTTTATTTAATAATCCAACATCTTCCTCAAACTCTGATGCAAACACTGATGAAGGTAATTTAATTCCAGTGCTCTTAAAAAAAGTAATTACACAATGGTTAGGTTTACTTGGAAATACTTGTGAACTACTATACTGGGTTAAAGTGTCCTCCCAAAATTCACATCCACCTAGAACTTCAGATTACGGCCCTATTTTGAAGAGAGTCCCTGTAAATGTACATAGTTGAGTCATAGTAGTGTTCCCTCGTAAGGTCACGTGAAGACACAAGACACCCAGTGGAGGACACCACATGAAGCTGAAGGTAAACGGGAGTGATGTTATCTATAAAAGCCAAGGAAATCCGACGACTGACTGCCATCCAGAAGCCAGCAGTGACGCACAGAACAGATTCTGTCTCTGAGCACCCCAGGAAAAATGCTGATACCTTGACTCTGGAACCTCTGGCCTCCAGAACGACAAAATGATATATTTCTGTTTTTTCAAAAAAGAGGTCAACTGAGGTCCCTCACTGTTACTCAGCTGACATACTCTGGAGGTTTGAAGATGGCTTTCCTAACATGGGTCTGGTGCTTTGGCAGGGATGGCTCAGAAGCTGGGTTCAACTGGGGCTGTCCTCCTGACTACCACACCTTTTCAGGGTGGTGGGCCCAGGGTTGCACACTTCTAACATAGTGGCCGGGTTCCCCACAGCAGGAATCCCAGGAGAACCAGGTACAAGTTACATGGCCTTTTCTGATCCAGCTCTAGAAAGCACCTAGCCTCACTTCCACTACATTCTACTAGTTATAGGCAAGTCATGAACCAGCTCAAAATCCAAAAGGAGAGGAATCAGTTCTATTTCCGGATAGAAGAGTAGAAAGGTCATATTGTACAAGAACACGTGGGCTGAAGGTATTATTATGGCCATCTTTGGAAAATACAGTTTTCCATACCCACTGTCATATTACTCAAATGCTGAACTTCAGAAAGGCAGGAAAGGCCAGATGAATGAGTAAAAATCACAGCAGGGACAAAGTAAGCGAGTGGCACATCTAAATGATTAACCACTCTCATATGGAAACTAAATTTTCCATACCCTAGAAATAGTTGTTCCTAACTCTTGTTGTATTGTTGGAAGGTAAAGCTCATTCATTTCTAGCTATAATGGAAAAACTTTTTTTGATGTTGCACCGAAAGAAAGACAGGTCTTTGTACTGGAGGTCTGGCTGCAGTGGCACAGCCAGGTGCTCTCCCGAAGGCTTAGCTCCCACTCGAGTACTGTGAAGGCAAGTGACTGGCACATCTTCCTGCAGAGTAAGCCCTGAGGCCCAGAGTACAGCCTAAAGGTCTAAAGGATATTTTTAGAACTAGATTCTTTTTTTCTGAAGACAGGCTCTCATTCTGTTGCCCAGGCACAATCATAGCTCACCACGGCCTCAACTCCTGAACTCAAGCAATACTCCTGCCTCAACCTGCCAAGCAGCTAGGACTACAGGCTCCCATCACCACACTCAGTTACTTTTTTATAGAAACAGTCTTGCCATGTTGCCCAAAATGGTCTTGAACTCTTGTCCTAAAACAAACCTCCTACCTTGGCCTTCCAAAGTGCTGGGATTATAGGTGTGAGCCACTGCACCTGGCCTAAAGTTCTGTTGTACTAAATCACCCATTCTGTAACCCCCATCCTCAGAAACTGTTACAACGCATTCTGCATTGTCTCTCCTCTGCTCTAGGTTATATGTGCATGTGTGTATATAATTAGAACATGTAAATCCCATCATTGCCTCAAAACCAACCTCCCTGTATAACTTCACAACGCTTTCTCTAGTACATCACTCCATTTAACCCTAAATCCTGAGAGGTCTCGGCATATGTCGGTAAAAGGGAACAAAAGCCAAGAAAGGATAAATGGCATGCCTCTCTGGTCATAACATGGGCTTCTGGGATTCAAACCTGGTCTTGCAATTCCACTTGCCTAAAATTTTAAAATGAAGTTGGTCTCTTTGGTTTTAAAGTAGACACACTGTCTCAACCTTGAGCAATGACACAGTTTTTCATTGAGTCAGCTGTCTTAAGTCCTACAGGGGTTGTAAATCATTTTTCTCTGTCCCAGTGCTCCTTTGAACTCTCTTGTACACCATGATTTCACTCCCTTCTTTGGCACCATCCCATTTAGAGTTTACCAAGCAACCACTCAGCCAGTCTATACCTAATGCAACCTTCATATCCACTGTCAGATTAAATGCCCTTAATACGTTTATCATGTGACCTTCCTGAATTTGTAAGTTCTTAATTTTTCACTCTGTATGTATGCTCTTAGTTTTCAAGGCCCTATAAAATCAAGGCTACCCTGTATTTCCCAACTTCTCCTTGTTATTCATTAGGACCATGCAACTCAAGCCCAGTTCTTTCATGTAATACTTCAAAATAATTTACTGAGTGTGCATGTGCCAGATGCTGTGACCCCCAAGACTAACCTATGTCTGTTTCCTGACTAAAATGTTCCTTCTTCTCCCTCCCTTTAATACCATCCACGCCTCAATGGCCAGGTCAGTTCCTACCTTCTTGCATGATGCCTTTCCTGGTTACAGTTCTAGAACTTTCCTTTGTGTGAAATCTCCACGTTCTGAAACGAGTGCTGGCCTTTGTGCTTTAGTGTTCTTTCCTTGAGCAGTTAATATGTAGGGTAACCACCAGGCATCACCTGTCTCTGTATCTCTGCACCCACCCTGCCCTCAGTCCAGCAATAGGCATGAAGCAGTGGCGTACACCCACTGAGCAGGCTGGGTGCAGAGGCAGAGACAGGTGCTGCCTGGTGGTCACCCTACATATTAACTGCACGAGGGATGAACACTGAAGCACAAGCACGAGCACCCTGAAGTGAAAGGCTCTGACTAGTGTGAGTGTGTGAGTGGGCAGATCGCAAGATGTTACGGCTTCCAAAATAAGTTTCTTAGTAGCATCAACATGAGCAAAAAATGTTTGTGTTTTTTTTAAAAACAGCTTTACTGAAATTGTATAATTCACATACTACACAATTCACCTAAAGTATATATTTTTAGAAAACAAAGTCAAAAGTGTACAATCTAATGGGCTTTACCTATTTCGTTATTCTTTAAAATTGTGCTATAATCTATGTACTCTTTTGTTTTTAAAGGTACTGTGTGATTATCCTCAGACACTTAAGGTTTAAAAAGGGAGAAAAGGTCAGCTTGTGTTTAATGAACTTACCTTTGAGAGATTATTTTTCAAATCTTGAATAGCAAAGAATCACATCCACGAACAGAGTTTATATAATGATTACTTCTCTCTTGAGCAGGATGTTGCTTGTTTATTGGTTGCAGTAGTTCAACTATATTGTTTGCCGAGCTGATTTCTACTATGGCAGCACCCTCTCCCCTTCATGTGAAAGTAGGGGCCAGCTCAAGCATTACCCATTTCTATACAGCCTTTCTACACTGCCTTACACGCTGTTTCTAAGGGTTATGTAATATTTCTAGTCTGTTCAAGTTTGGTGGTTTGTTACAAAGAAAAAAAAATGGGACCAATCGTACTTTTCCACAGCACTGTTTTGCAAAAGTGCAATGGCAGTTTTGTTTTTAAATATAATTCACCTGTCCTTGTAAATGTCACTGAAGTGTCGTCCATTGAAGAGCCTTATTCTGCTAAAAAGATAATTACTGATTACTTTCAAAGTGAAATAAGAATTAAAAGCTGGTCTTTTTTCCTGGTGAGTACAATTCAGCCAGGTAACTTCTTATTAAAATTTTTCTCCCTAAGATAAAGAAGTTGAGCTACTACTGGACTCCACTCCTCTCCCTCAGTGGGTTCTTGAAGATAGTGAGCCAATAAGATAAGTAACCTACTACTGATATAATAGCCTTGGGGAAGAGGAATAGAGAAGTTGGCTCTATTGTGACAGAGGTATGGTGGTGGGATTTACAAAACCTACCTAATAACTGAACAGCTGCAGTTACCACCTCTTCCTTAGAGATGATACCCTGAAACGTAACCCTTCTACTCTCCTTAAGCAACAAGCTATGAACTATAAGGGCTACAATCACATCTTCCCCAAGGAAAGGAATGCCTGGACCATGACATAATTGGAGAAAAGCAGAGGAAACCAGTGCCTTTTTTGTCTCCCCATTTGTCTATAAACCTAATGAATGTCTCCTTTTCTTAAGTGCTAGGTGAGATAACAGAGGTACACAACATGGGTATCTTTAACATGAACAGGGGGAAAAACAAATTAGCAGCACTAATTCCATATAAATATGTGCTCTCATTCATACTTGAAAGAGAAAGTATTAAAGTGGACTGCATGTTTGTGTGTAAGAGTAACAGGAATTTTGTTACTACCTATTTATTCTGTTCTCTCTTATTATATAAGCCTGAAGCTTTTATGAAAGTGTTAAAGATCTGAACATTCCACAGAAGTACTGTCTTCAGATCGAGTTTATGATCCTGACACAGTCAAGTTGTTGCAGAATGTCAGTTGCATTTCTTGTATTGAAAAGTGCCACCTAACAAGGACACATCTAACAAAATTCTAGAGCAGTCAGACGCTGTTACTTTTAACACTTGCCACAAGAGATGGGCTACTCTTTCCTGATGATATATATGTATGTACATATACATTTATAAGTGGAGACAGGGCCTGCCTTTGTGTTCTTTATATGGATATCATTTCTTGACCCAAACAATTATCTTGATTTAAAAGTGATCTTTCTTCACTCGCACCCACACTCACTCTCTCTCGTACTTAAATTGCTGAAAGGCCTTACTGGAATTACTAAAGTTTCTTCTTTCTCATCTCTCCTGCTGTGTGCACTGAAGGTGCTTGAAGGAATAAGCTCTGAAGGCCCAGACGGCTCCTTCAGATGCTGCAGGTAGTCATAGTCATCATCAAAGAACACTCCATACTTCCTCTGCTCTGCTCGCCTTTCTTCATCGTTTATCTTGGATAACAAAAAGAATGCAATTAGTACTTCTTCCAGGGATAAGGCACAGGAACCTTACAATGAGCATAGCTTTCCAAATAGGAAATAAGGGGCACACAAACATTTGGGCCAACAGGAATAAGACAAAGGATTCTTGACAAACTCAGGAAATACAGAGCTTCTAAACCAGAAGGCTACATACAATTAAAATGGAATAAGAACAATTCCTCTGTCCACTAGACAGTTCTATGCAACAACTGGAGTCAAGAAACACACATTTTGTTTTATCATGTATTTGGAAGGTCAGAAGACAAGACTGGGGGGGGGGCCTTCAAAGGTAAGTACAATTTCTTGTATTTGTATGCAAAGACACTTCTCAACACGAAACAAAACTGGCTTTACTGAAAAGCTTAGCATGACCAGTGTCCCCACCAACACTTCCTTTCATATTATCCACAATTAACAATTATTTAATGATAATCAAATCAACCCTTTCAAGACTCCCTGGCATTTTCTAATGCTAACCCATGAGTTCATATGTTTTACACCTCAGGAGATGACTGACCAGGACACAAAATATAATTTGTGGTTACAACACGGCAGTACCTCAAAGAAAGAAGACACTGAGCATATGTTTGTGCTCTAAATATCAGGCAGCACTGTAGCTGCCAGTTTAGTAAATATTTACCGTTATTCTACAAGATCTGTTCACTTCAATGTCTCAAAGCTGCTTTATCCTCCCAATCAAAATGAATATGCAAGATTTAAAAATCAGCACATATCCTGAAAATTAAGTCATAAATTCTTTCTTTTTTCCAGACAAAGTCTCATTCTGTGTCTCTGGTAGAGTGCCATGGCATCACAGCTCACAGCAACCTCAAACTCCTGGGCTCAAGTGATCCTCTTGCCTCAGCCTCTGGAGTAGCTGGGACTACAGGCATGTACCACCATACCTGGCTAATTTTTCTATTTTTTGCAGGGATGAGGTCTTGCTCTTGCTCAGGCTGGTCTCAAAATCTCAAGCTCAAGCAATCCACCCATCTCGGCCTCCCCGAGTGCTAGGATTACAGGCATAAGCCACTTCACCCGGCCATAAATTATTTCTCAGAAGGCTAGTTATTTATTTCTTCTCGGTTGGCCAGTAATTTATTTAAAACCACTAACAATCCACCTATAATTCTACTGGTTACAGAATAGGACCTACTTTCTGTGTGGGCAAAAGAACCCTCTGGGGTGCAGTCTCATCTGCTGCTAAAGGATCTCTTTGGCTCCGGTGGACCAAGTGAAAAGACACAGCTTTCTTCTTCTCTATAAATGGCCTTTTCTTCCTATGAGGCTTGGAAGAAACAGAATCAGAACAATTCATTAAGACAGAGCAACAACAAAACTCCACTGAATAATATACACACACATGCATCTTTAGTTATGTGAAGGATCAATAGATTTTAAAATCTACACTTCTGGGGCAGGTTAACATCAGCTGTGTTCTGTAAAATCTATACTTAATCTTCCTTCAGTAAACATCTATTGAGCATCTACTCTGCTCCAGAACTTGTTATGAGAGCTGAGAACACAACTGTGGGAAAGTCTGGTAAAGTCCCTCTTCTTAGCAAGAAATCAACAAAATAATTATTTCAAATGATGAAAATATATTTGCAAGGTGATGTGTGAATGACTTAAGTGCTACTTTAGAATGGCTGCTCAGGCAAGGTCGATGGCGGGTTGAACCAGAATGACAAGACCTTTGACGCAGAAAACATGGGTAGACAGTTCCGAACAGGGCAAATACTTCATCTACTAACGACTAAATAAAAGCAAGACCCAAACTGCTAAAGTTTAATAAGATTCGCTATCCTTTTCTACTTTTTTATTTCGCTATGCAAACTTTGTTTTCCAAAGAAAAACCCAACTAAGTGGCCTTACTGTGGGCCCTACTTCAGACTCTACCACAAGTTCCTTTTCCCCAAGCAAATAAGACAAGTGGACAGCTGCCGCCCCAACAGGCATGGGGTCACCCTGTGCCTGACCCCATGAAGCACAGGGCGGGGCATTTGCGTCCGGTGTCACAGGTTTTTAATTAACCGCAGGCGCGCAGCGCTGCAGGGCTCCAGGGGCAAAAGGGGGGCTATCCTCTTCGGGCCACCCCCCAGGGAGGTTCGGCCGTGGAAGTACAACTTGTAAAGCGTGCCAGGGACCGGGAGGGTGACCCATTCTGGGGTCCTGCGCCGCAAACAGCCTCCGGCATCACCCTAACCCAGGCTGCAGGAGCCACAGGCATTAGCGGAACCTGCCTGACTTCCGCAAATCCACAGCGCCCCGCCGCCAAGCTTGCTCACCATGCTGCAGCAGCGCGGCCCTCAGCCCCCAACGGAGCAGCTACTACACGCTAAGCGTCCGCAGGGAGCCGGAGACCCCGCTCAGCCGCGTCTTCAGGCCTCCCCACACGTGCGACCCCAGGAGCCGGGCGGCGACGTCACGCAACAGGCCGGGAAATGGACCAATCGCCGACGAGCTGATGGGCTGCTGCCGGAAGTTCCGTGTAAGTTGCTTCTTCTCAACGATCGCGAGAAGCAACTGGGAGGCGGAGCTAGATCGGTTCCCACCTCGGGTGGGCGGTGCTTTTCCGGCCAGAATTCTCCCACTGAGGGAGGGAACCTCGGGGTATCTGCGTTGAGGCGCGAAATGGGGGTTGCTGCGTGTGGACGACCCCCTCCTCTTTATAGCACCCTCTACTGAGAACAGAGACACTAAGTTCGTCCCCGTTGACTTGTGTCCCTTTCCTATTCCCCACAGTAACCAGAAAAACGTGTCACAGCAGGGAGGTGGCCTCCCTCCAGGGTCATCAAGGTTTCAGGTTTCCTCTTCTGGGCGGGGTCGGTTGCCTTAGCAACGTGGGGACCAGGGCCTTGCTGCTGTGGCCTGCACCAGACTAATCAGCCTTTAATTCTCCATGGTTTAACGAATTGCCTTCACCTGTTAACACCCCCTCACCCTAGACTCTATTAGCTGTAGAGGCATTTGAACTTGTATCTTCAGAATCTCTGGTGTTTGCATACGTTATCTTAGAAGGTGGGAACGAATGTTAATTCTTCAAGTCCTTGTTCCTCAATTGGTTCCTCAATCGTTGCAATGTGGTTTAAGCAAATATTAAGCATTAATATTAAGCATACTTTCTTAGGAAGATTTCAGGCAGGTGCTGGAGCCCTCACAAGGCTTTTTGGGGGGTGGAGAGGAAATACAAAAGAGTGTTAAATACTCAAAGTTTTATCAGCCCCTCAAATTTGTTTCCCTTTGGTGTACCCAATGTCTGAGTTATCTTGGATTAGGTCTCTACATCCTGTATATTACCACTATGTTTGTGGAACATTATTCTTTTATTACAAAAAAAAAATTATAGAAAAAGTTTGAGGTTAAGACCACAAAACTTGTGTTGGAATGTTGCTGGTAGTACATAAATAATACAGAACACTCATATGTGCAAGACATTCATTATTACTGTTTGTTATATGAAATTAAGATCCCTGTGGGCAGGTTTGGTTCTATTTCAATCTATTTACTACTTTATCCTCAGGAGCTAGAAGAGTACTTGGCACATACACACAATAAATATTTGTTTAAATGAATTAATGTTCCGGCACTTTACATGAATTATCTGTATTTCTTCCTTCCACAACACTATGAAAGAGATGTTATTATCTTCATCTTATCAATACTAAAAACGAAGCATAAGAAAGTTATGTAACTTCTTTGTTTTTGTATTTACTAATACGGTTATATTTTTCTTTTTTTATTTTTACATATACATGTGTTTATTAGGTTTCCACTTTTTGCCTTCACAGAATTAAAAAGGCTTAAAATTTAATAACAATAACAATGTTTAAGATAAGGACTGGAAACGAAAACGTTGTAAAGAATGAATGAAGACAAATACATTCAGAAAAGAAATCAGACAATTACTGCATCGAAATATTAAGCAATATTAATAATAATGCAAGGAAAGTAACATTCACGTTGTCAAATACGGGTATGTATGTAGTTACATTTATTTCTTCATGCACGTGGCTTCAAATTATTGAATATTGTCCTTTTATTTCAGCCTAAAGGACTCCTTTTAGCATTTCCTGTAGGGCTAGTCTACAAGTGACAGATTTCCACAGTTTTTGTTTATTCGGGAGTGTCTTAATTTGTACTTCATTTCTGAGAGATGGTTTGGGTAAACAGTTTGGGTTGACAGCTTTTCTTTTTTAGTACTTTAAATATGTCATCCACTGCCTGTGGTCGCCATAGTTTCTGATAAGAAACCAATGTTAGTTCTATTTGGAATCTCCTGTACCAGGTGATTTGCCTTTCTCTTGCTACTTCACAGTTAAGTAACTTTCTTACGGTCACACAACTAGCTAGTAACTGGCACAGTAGGGATTTAAAGCTGAGGAGTCTGTCTACTGCCTGGCCACCTAAACACATTGCGTTTTTTTTTCTTTTGAGAAATATTCTCCTTGTTTTATATATTTATCTGTGTCAATAGTAAACACATGGAGCTAAGCACTTTGTATTCATTGTGTCCCTTAATTGCTTCAAAGAGCCTGTGAAGTACAATTAGATAACACTAAGCCAATTCAGATGTGAAGATGTGAAGAATGGAAGCTGTTTTCCTGACATCACACAGTAAGTGGAGAAGCCTAGAAGCCCATCAGGCTTCCTAAATCTAGCTTTGGTGAGAAAATCCCTAGCGAAACTGCCTAGTCAAAGTCTTGAAGAGCTCAATGAGGACATCCACATAGATGAAGGGTAGGAAAAAAGGTCGTTTAAATTAACTATTTAGGTATGGCTCTTATCCATATGCTATACTGTCTTCTTAGGGCCATCAACCAGCAAATTCTGCTGGTTCTACCTTCTGAATACTCAATTTTTCAAGTCTTCTGTTTTTCAAGTCTTAGTTTAGCAGCTCTGTCCCTTCCAGCTGAACCCAAGGTTGGGTTGGCCCAAAAGGAGTGGCAGAGGAATTCTTGCAAGGGACTACTCCAAACCATCCTGAGATGGAGCCAGTTTGGATTTGGAAGAAAGAAGCACTGAATGCCAAGGTGGTCAGTCCAAAGTGTTTATTAGGGAACATACAGAGTGCTTCAGTGAACAGGGGGAAAAGACACGTTTGTACCCAAGGATGTCTGCAACGAGAGTTTCTGGTTTGAGAGTTTGTGTGAGGGTTTAGGGAAATTGGCTCAGGGCCGGGACTAGTCTCTATGTGTTCACCAACATATTTTCATCTTTCAGGGTTTTCAGCATAACCTATACAACTTTATCAGTGCCTGGGAATGTTCAAGGCCCCAGCTTGAGTTCAAGCCTTCAGGGGAAAAGAACTCATGCAGCTGGGCAGGTCATGGAGTGGTCAAGGAACTCTGCGTTTCTTAGTCGGGTCAGGGAAAGAAAGTAGGGGCAGCTGAGGGATCCTATACCGTCTCTGCTGCTGGGCAGCTTTCTCATGCTCTTCAAAACCTAGCCCATCCCAAATGTCCTCAGAGTGCCCTGTGATGACACGACTGTGTCCGGTTACACTGAATTGTCAGTCTTTATTTTCATCTGTGTTTAGAACCAGACTGCAGTCGCCCACTTGAGAGCAAGGATCTTGGTCTTGCTAACTTTATTTCCTCAGGGGCTTGCACAGTTAAGGCTCAATAGTAATTACACAACTTGAAGAGCTTTACGTATATGTACTCACTAAATCCTTACAACAGGATGCAAGTACATAGATAATACTATGGCCAGTTTTTACTGAGTAGAGATTGAAGAACAGAAGGTTAAGTGACTTTTGTCCCTTGTCCCAGGACACAAAGTAAGTGATGAAGACAGAAAGTGAACTCAAGTGTAGCTCGAGTCATACCTTTAACTATTGTAATACTATATACTCCATTTCCAAAAAATACACCATTTCAAAATATCCCCAACGCATGAGGTGAGTTCACATGTGTCAGGTGCTGCCTTAGCACAAGAAAGCGTTATTTTCTACCGTTAAAAGCACAAATAATTGAAATATTAGAGTAAGGATCACGAACCCAAATCATATGTCTCCTCCCTTATTAATATGCTCCGATTAATGGTATCCATTTTAAGGTGATTATTCAGGATTTCTAGTTTAGTCTAGGTTTTAAAAAGTCTTTCTTCATATGGAACTAGCTCTCCCACTGAAATCATGTTTCTCATTTAAGCCCAATGTATGATGCTTTCACTCATTCTCCAACTTAGAGAACTACTCAGCCCCAGCATCACTCAAGGAGTCCTAAGTACCAGAAAACCGTGTATGCAAAAGTAGAAAAAACAGGAACTAGACTCTGAAGCGGTAACTGCATTAAAAATTACATGCTTGACAACACGAATAAAGCTTATGGAGGAGAAAGGGCGCGATGGCTCACACCTTTAATCCTAGCACTCTGGGAAGCCGAGGTAGGAGGATTGCCTGAGCTCAGGAATTTGAGATCAGCCTGAGCAAGAGTGAGAGCCCATCTCTAAAAATATAGCCAGGCATTGTGGCCGGCACCTGTAAGTCCCAGCTACTCAGGAGGCTAAACCCAGAGGTCATTTGAGCTCAAGAATTTGAGGTTGCTGTGAGCTATGATGCTATAGCACTCTACGCAGGGCGACACAGTGAGACTCTGTCTCAATAAAAGAGGAAGAAAAAAAGCTTATGGAGGTACTTCATTTATGAGAAAGGAAAGTATAGTATGAAGACAGATGTACCAGGAAGTTCACTGGAACACTGCTTGTAATAGAGAAAAGCAGAAAAGCAAACAATTGCAATTTCATTAGTCCCAGCCATGTACATGCCTGTAGTCCCAGCTCCTAAGAAGGCTGAGGCAGGGAGATTGCTTGAGGTCAGCCTGGACAACATAATAAGACCCCATCTCTGATAAATAAACAAATTAATAAATCCCATTAGTAAGGAATTAATTGAAAAAAAAAGAACCATTCAGATAATGGGCTACCATGAAGCTGTGGAGGAAGCTGATCAACATGGACAGCCACATATTAAATCTAAAAGAAAGTGACTTGCAGAACATCATGATAGATGTCACTTTTTTCTTACAAAATTGCATGTATAAGAGAAAATGTTTTACCCAGAAACATCAAAGTGCAAATATTTTAAAAAGCAAGAATTTGAGGGGAGTGCTTGTCTGTGTTATGCAGCCTTTCCCACTGAACCTCAAATATTTCCTTGGTAGCACATACTTAGATTTCAAATCTTTTACTTGCTTCTAGCTCCTGGTAAGTATATGTTCTCAAAAATTCTTTTTAAATGCACAATCTTTTCATATTTCTTGACTTTGTGTTTACTGACACCTGTTCTTACAGTAAAACATGCACACATGTCATTGGTAAATATGCCTGGCAATTTTTTTTAAGACAGGATCTTGCTATGTTGCCCAGGCTGGTCTTGAATTCCTGAGTTCAAATGATCCTCCCCCCTAGCTTCCCAAGTGACTGGGACTACAGACGTGAGCCACCATGCCTGGCTTGGAAATATTAATCTAAATTAATTTTCTTTACTGTACTTTTGTATTATAAAATGAATTTTAAATATTCTTTGGTATAAGGGCTTGGCACCCATAGCACAGTCGTTACGGCACCAGCCATGCACTGAGTCTAGCGGGTTCGAACCTAGCCCAGGCCAGCTAAAGAACAATGATAACTGCAACAGGAAAATAGTGGGGCATTGTGGTGGGCACCTGTAGTCCCAGGTACTTGGAAGACTGAGGTAAGAGACTCAATTAAGCCCAAGAATTGGAGGTTGCTGTGAGCTGTGACACCATAGTACTCTACTGAGGGTGACATAATAAGACTCTGTCTCAAAAAAAAAATATTCTTTGGTATATTTCAGCTAGACTCTAGCTTTAGGACATAAAAGGTGCATTAGTCATTATTAGTCCCTTTTCCTTTGAGTAACAGACACTATGAAAACATGAAAACTTTAAAAACATTATGACATAATCACATCATCCATGCATTTAACTTATGAATTTAATGCTATGCTTTCGTTAAATGAAAAATATCATTACTCTTGAGAGAGACTGGCTCTTCTGCCTAACATTCAATCAGTGAGTACACACTCAAACTTTGAGTGACATGAGATTTTAATCTACTTGTTTCTATATAATCAGATTGTACAGAGTGTGTAATTACTCTGCTCTATGCTTCTTATACAAGAACACCTCACCTTATACAAGAATGTAATTTTTTTCTTTTAAGATAAGGATATATATATATATATGTAATCTATTATTAACCTATAGCAACTAAATGTCAACTAACTTCTTCAATTGTGGCCAAATTAAAGAACCAGCCACCTATTCCAATGTTGAAGTAAAAATAATCTATTTTAGACTTAATGAAATAGCATGGCTGTATAAAGTATTTGGGGGCAATATATGACTTTCAAATATAATTTTTGCTTTACAAATCCCTCTATATAATGTTCTATTCCATCTTATATAAGACATTGACTGATACACTAGAAAATTTTTCCTTTGGGACATGGTGTTTCATGAGGTCAAGAAAGATCAAGAGATGTGTGAGTTATATATGCTTCACAAGGCCCTGGGCTCAAAACTAGCTTAAGTTACATATGTAGTACAACTCACATGGCAGTTAATGTGTTAAAATTACACCAACCAGTAAAACCCAGTTAAATATAACACAAACATGCTAAGTACTTGGATGATATGTAAATGATTTGATTTTACAGACTTGGAGACAATGGCAATGAGAAATATAGTTTATTAAATTTTTATTACAGTAACTTCTTCATAACCTTAAAGTGTATTGTCTGTTGAAGAGGTTCATTATCCATTTCCACAGCTTTCATTACATGTGCTGGTGATTCTCAGATTCCTCTCTGTAGCCTCGACTTTTTTCCTGACTTTAATACGCAATTCAAACTGAATTGTGTCCTACATTGAATGCCTCCCCTCTCCACACCTCTTTTCCTTTCTTCCCCCTCTCCACCCCTCCACTGCAGCTTTCTATCATCCTTACCTCTGCCGTTTTCTATTTCAGCAAGTGGCACCAACATCATCTGCCCAAGACAGACCCATGACAGGTACGATCTTAGCCTTTCCATCTCCTCTGCTCCCCACATGCAACAATCACTTCTAGTCCATAAATGTCATTTGCAGTGTTTTATGTCCCTTCTTTCCAAAAATTAATACCTTGGTTGGGGCCACCATCACCTCTCCACCAGATTATGGTGATAGCTATGGCCACTGTGCTTCCGATAGTCACTCCTCCAAACCAACCCACTGTGGTCAGGGTGATTAGGGCAAATCCAAGGATGTTACCCCTGAGCTTAAAATACTTCAGTGAATCCCTATTGTCTTAAGGATAAATTACAAATTCTTTGACAAAATTTACAAGGACCCTCAAGATTTAGCCCTTGTTTACCTGTTTAGTCTTAATAGCTTTATCTTTGGCTCTGTTTAAATATTTAATTGTGCCCTCTTAAGCACACTATAGAGTTTGGTCTCTGGAAAAAACAAGGTTAGACATTGATATGAGACAAATGCAGAATCTAACTGGCTATCATTTAAATGAATTATGTCTAGTCGGACAGAAAGAATATGGAAAAAAAATGCAAAAATTGCAAGTAGGCCAGACAAACATTGTTGAACTTCAACATGGGACTTCCTTCTGCTTACCAGATGAAAAAACTTGTTTAAGATGTACAGTATTAATAGTTTGAATCAGATTTAATGAAACCAGTCCTTTCTGAGGGCTGTATATAGAGATTTAGAGGTTGAAAACTGTTCTTTGTGATTTAGGTAGATTCTTTCCAGAAGTATGTCACCCTTAGGATGCATTTCTCACTCATGAATTTCTGATCACTAAGCAAATTGTTAATCTAGTAATTGCAGTTTGCCTGAGGTTTTAAAATCTGCTTTTCTATTGTCTTGTTTCCACAAGCTTGGGGAGGTATATAATTGAATATGGATATTAAATCAAAGTCAAGTGCAATACTTTCGTGTTATAGTTATGGTTTATAATTCTTAGGACAGTCTATATATCCTTAGTATTAAAACACTTGTAATTTTTTTAAAACTGCCATGTTCCATGAAATTCCAATTTAAACTATGTAACTAATGTTAGTCTTGTCCCATAAAGGATGTGTGAGATGTTAGGACATAAAGGAGAATTGGAGGCAATGGCTTAATCGAAGTGTCACATTCAAAAGAGTGCATCATGGGCTTGGGGAACAATGAGCTTCATTTGGTTCGGCCCAAGTGTGGAATAAAGGGAGTGGAATCTGGAACTGTGGTCCGTGGTTAGACTACAGAAGCTTTTGAGGACTAAAGAGCCTGAGAGTTGCTCAGTAGGCAGAGGGGACTTAGTAGCCAATTCTGAGCCAGAGGATGTGAGGGTGTCCTTGAAGAAGACCAACTCTGCAGCAGGACACAGAATGAAGTGGTTGGGGAAGACTCAGAGAGGTTGAGATTCCCAAAGTCATCCAGGACTAAACTGAAGAGGTATCAAACACACCGTGGGGAAAGAAGGCTTGGAGTTTCCATTTGCAGAGTCCTGCTACGTGAACAATTAGAGGCCAATTCTTGTCCGTGTTCAAGCTCCCTCTACAACTTTGTCTGACCTGAGTCAAGCCATGTTTGTCTAATCACAAAACCCACTATCTGTAACTTGTTTTCCTTAAATCCTCAGAGATGGTGCCTGTTTTTACAAAAGCACAAAAGAAATTTTCACGCAAACATTAGGTTCTTAGCCTTTCCAGGTTTTAGTGTTAGTGAATACCCTATATTTTTATTTATCTATTTTTTTCAAGCCCGCAGCACCGGTATTCCCAGGTGGTCTCCCTTCTAAGTACTTAACCAGGCTCAACCCTGCTTTGCTTCCAAGACCAGACTTAGTGACTACCCTTTAAAGGGCAAAGAGTTCCAAACTCACAATGTGGGTGAGGATTTGGATGGCAACAGTAGCAACTCCATATGGTGTCTGAGATGAGGCCGGCGAAAACTAAACCACCGTAATACCATCACAGATGCCATCACGGCACTGTGTAAAATGGAAAAGTGTTTCTTACCTCCATCGGGTTTTAAAAAGTAATGTTTCAATGTAGAACCTGGTTTTGTCTGAGAAAGAAATGGAAAAGCAACAACCACGTGGAGATGTGCTGTTCATTTGCAACAGCATATTTGGGGTCAATTTTTCAAACCCACAAAACACTTTGGTCCCGGTCTCCCTCTGTTTACACATCTTCTGTCTAGGATAATGACATACACAATGCTTTCAACTTTCCTCTCATAGTTTTGACCTTGTCTTGGAGCTGAAGGAAGTGAAGTTACTATTTGTAACTACTGTTGAGAAATGTGAAAAGTGTATTCCAATTCCTTTTCTGGTTAAAATAGGGTTCCAACCTCTCTTCTTACTTGAAATACATTAAATAGTAAGCATAGGAGGGAGTCTGTTTATTTTCTATATAGGTCTGTCTTTTATGTCTCCACATTATAACGGCAGGAAAAACATCAATAGCAAGGGAACTTAGATATAAAAAGATAACAAGTTTAAAAAATACTTAGTATATTGTAAGTTGCTGTTAAAAGCAGTAGTTCTTTAGATAGATGTTTTACATAAAAAGTACAAATCAGGCTCAGTGCCTGTGGCTCAACGTGCTAAGGTGCCAGCCACGTACACCTGAGCTGGCGGGTTCGAATCCAGCCCCGGCCCGCCAAACGACGACGGCTGCAACCAAAAAAAAAAAAAAAAAAATGCCAGGCGTTGTGGCGGGTGCCTGTAGTCCCAGTTACTCAGGAGGCAGAGGCAGGAGACTGGCTTGAGCACAGGAATTGGAGGTTGCTGTGAGCTGTGATGCAACAGCACTCTATCCAGGGTGACACCTTGAGGCTCTGTTTCAAAAAAAAAAAAAAAAGTACAAATCAGAAGCCCTTACTTCAAAAGCAATGTTAAAAGGCTAGAAGGGGGGCAGCGCCTGTGGCTCAAAGGAGTAGGGTGCTGGCCCCAGATGCTGGAGGTATGGCAAGTTCAAACCCAGCCCCGGCCAAAAAAAAACTGCAAAAAAGAAAAAAGGCTAGGAGGAATGGAAGTAACAGGCCCTCAGGAAACTTGTCTTACCTTCCTTTAAAGGTGAGGGCTCTGAGTTTTTGATATAAAAAGACTGAGCACTCGGCTTGGTGCCCGTAGCAAAGTGGTTACGACACCAGCCACATACACCAAGGTTGGTGAGTTCGAAATTGGCCTGGGGCCAGCTAAACAACAAGGACAACTGCAACAAAAACTGGCCGGGTGTCATGGCAGGAGCCTGTAGTCCCAGCTACCTGGGAGGTTAAGGCAAGAGAATCGCTTACACCCAAGAGTTGGAGGTTGGAGGCTGCTGTGAGCTGTGACGCCATGTCACTGAGGGTGACATAGTGAAACTCTATCTCTGAATATAACAGAAATTGGAACAAACTATAACCTGGATTTCCCAATGATTTTATTGAGGTAACTCTTCCCAGTTTTATACATATATGCATTTATATATACTTAGGAAAGCTAAACAATGTTCTAAGGCACTTGGAATTGTGCACAGCAAGGTATCCTATAATATTATACAACTAAATAGAGCATAATTTTGCTTTTTAAATAACACAAACACCGGTACAGAATAAAAAAAGAGAATACAGAGTCTTTCTTTCAGGTTACAGTAGTGGAATACATGTACATATGTGTGTACACCTGTAGATATTTATACCCACATACTATAATACAGTACAGATAAGAACAACAACAGAAGAGAAACTGCCGTGTTAATCAGCGTAGAGTTCCAGTTATTTACACTCACAGATATGATACCTGTGTAATCTGCAGGACCAGCTCACTCCCTGGAAATCAGGGATCATTCAGTCAGTCTGGGAATGATCACAGCTTACTGTCCTCGTCACTTTAACCGAATGAACGCCTGGAGTCTGTTATTGAAAAATCACCTTTACACAGAACAAAATAAAGGACTCGTTTGACTTTTTAAGTAGGTACAAAATCTGTTTCAGAATGGTTTGAACACACTGGCACATTTCTAAGCAATGGAAGAAACGTGTAGAAAAGAAAAAAAAAGAGACTTTAGTGCCTATATTTTAAAGGAGGAAAGTGGTTTAACCCTCGATTCATTCCGATTATTTCCGAATGCTAGTTAGCATTGCAGTGGCAATTTCTCATCGTGGAGGCTCTCTAAGCACGCTAATATCCTGACTATAACAAAAGCATTCATTAAGGGAAAAGACCCCCGAATTGGCAAGTGGTACAAATATTATTGGCATTTTAATATACCATAAAATTGACCTGAGGGTGGAGTGGCATTCTGCCTCGTTTACTCCTTTTGATTTAGTCTTTAAAAAAAAAAAATACTGCATTAAAAAAGATAAGAATTCTTAAGCACCATCCAAAAGTTTACACTATGACCACCTTGATTGACTCTGAGTTGTTCTGCCTTAAAAAAATTTCAGAAATTTTAACATTTTAAAAAATGATAGTGGCTAAATTAATTCCATTCCCCTAGCCACACTTCAGCCAAATAATTTCAAAACATATCTGCCATTCAGTGTTGGTGATACAGAGCACAAGGAGAATGCGTTTCTGTGTGGGTATAGTTTAGTATTGTCTCACGTAGGTAACATGCGTTTTGCGTGACCATCACGGCCGTCTGCACCATATGCACGCAATCCACAGTTAATCCCCATCTCCGTCATAGTGCGGTATTCACAAATCTCATTAGAGGAGTTGAACCGCGTGACTGTATCTATGCAGGGGGAATTCAAGCGTTGGCATGTGCATTAAATGCTTCGTTAATAGGATGATTTGGAACTCATGGGCTGCAGCATTCCCAGGTGAAATCTAAGGGTGATTTCTTTCCACCGCCCACCAGCTTTGCTTCTGTGGACTGTTAGTCGTTGTGTTTGTGTTCAACCCATGCAACAATCCTCAGGACGCTGCCAAGGTCTAGGACCACTACTGTAGTTCTACAGTAAAGAGGCAGAAAAAAAAAAAGGCTTGCTTCACGCACTGTCTCTCCTTTAAGTAGAAACAGGGACCAGGCCAAGTCACTATGCCCCCTAAACTGCCAAGGCTGCCTGGTAACCTCCTCCCTGAAGAACTAGCAAATGTAAAGATACGATGAAGCAGAGGCTTGAAAAATGAAATTCAGGGCCCAAAGAAAAGCAAGGCAGCAGAGACAACGTTTGGGGGCAGGCACTTTTCCTTTGTGTGCTCAAGTTGCAGTAGACAGTGGTATTCAGGGGAGGTGGTACCACCCTTCTAGGAAGGGCAGTTGAGCATGAGAGAAGGCTTTATACTTTTGAAGTTTATAACAACTGGGAATGTTACTGGCATTGCATCAGCGGGGACCTAGGATATTAAACATCTGGTGATGCATGGAACATTTCTGCGCAGCAATGAACTGCCCAGCTCCAAATGCCAAGTGCACCCCCACCAAGAAACAATGACCAACAGTGCTTTGCTCATATGTGCAGCTGTGCTAGCAATTCGACAAGCTGACATTTTGTGTGCAGTAAATCCTAGCATAACTGAAAGTGATCCTTTCTTATAGGGTTGGCTTTAGGTGGGAACAGCTGCCGCAGGACTCTACATCTTTTTTCCAGAAACTTTACAATGTATACAATGGGATTTCTTAATTTAGGATGACCTTGTCCTCACAAAAGCTGCTCTCCAGAAATGCTAATGGTGCTTTACATTTCTATATAGACCTTAGGCTTAATGATTACAAAAAGTAAATGGACAGTGAAAACGAGAATGATTTGAGGGTATTCTACCTTTGTCCTCACCACCCACTGGTCTCTGCCTGGCCTAACACTCTTCTTTGAAACCTGGGTTTGAATTATCAGGGGATGTGCTTTGTCTCAGAAAGACGTCCCTGTTAATTTGATGATTTCTTCTGCATTGCTTTTCCCGAATTCATTCCGCTGTGTCAAGTAAAACAAGGTAGGGTATCCCACCAGTAAGTACAGAGTAAATACTCAATCGTGAAAGATTAGCTATTTCAAGAGGCCAAGGGACAGTTCTGTACACAAATTGAATCTAATGTGGTTCCTCCCTCTTCACTCATAGTCTAATAATGTGAAGAAATTAATTCTTATCTCAAAGTATAATACATACTTTTACTAGTAAGGCTGGTAACATGATTGAAATTTTTAGAAATGCTCAGACAGTTCTACTGTCCAGAGGAAAATGCACTCATATACCTTGTACTACCTTAATTCTGTCCACCTACTCTGAGGAAGATTTCTTGCTCTGTGAAATTTGCTACTGGGACCACAAATCACAACTTGGTAAGAAAAAAAAAAAATAAGAACAGACTGAAGATATTTTTGAATTGAGAAAGGCATAAAGGAAAGTTCTTACTGTTTGAATGTGGACATACTACTCTGTGGGACATGACAGCCTTTTTCTACTGTGAATATAGTACAAATTTTGAAAGTCGTGTCTGACTCCATAAAGCATAAATAAGATGCCTGTTTTGTGTCAATGTGGTACATGTCAGGATATGCAGTGGAAATGCAGATTTTTTTCTCTTTTAAGAGTAAGCTACTATATACATGTATATAGTAGATATATAAATATTTGCCAATCCAGCAGTGAATTAATTGTAGGGTGTAAAATCTGACCTTTTTTTTTTTGACCTGGATTTTAAGGACTCATCTCTCATTTTCAATATTTGGTTGATTTCTGAAGAATGTATTTGATCCTTCTATTTCCTTAAATATGTTTTTACTTAAATTTAAGAACTGCCTACTAATAGAACATATTTACTAACTTTAGAGAAAGGTAAGTGACTTGACCGGTTATGCTCCGACGGACATGAAGATGAACCGGAAAGTCTATTTTTCTGTGTAATTCGAAGAGACGGATGTGTTCATGTTTTCCTCTATTTAAAATAGCTGTTCAAATACCCCCAATAGTTTGCTGAATATTATAGATATCAGTGTAATAATTTAAGGAATTATACCTAACATAAAAAATGCAAGGCACTTCACACACATAGGAAATTGTCCAGCAAGCCGCCCCAAATGAACACTGGTCACCAGAGAACTAATTGTATCAGCCTATCTGGTAATGACCTGACAAAGCCCACCATGCATCTTCTTGCTACCTTAGTATTGGTGCTTTTTGTCCTCCTTTTAAAAAGATGGACATCGTCACTTTTTAAAACCCCATCCTTTTGATTGGAAGGTCACTTTGTTTTTAGTCTGCTAGTTCTGGGACCTTCCTGAAGATGGGTTTGTTTTCTTCCTTAGTCACAGTTTGGGCACTCAGGAAAACCCACTCACTTCCTCTATGTCAGACTAATGCCATACTTTAAATAGCGGAAAATCTGGAATTGTGTTACTCCAACAACAAAAAAGAAGTACAATTCCCACACATATTTATTTTCCTTATAGAACGCTCACTTATTGGCTGGATTGGCAAAATACTGATGGTAGGCAGGGGCAAGATTAAATGGTGGGTGGTCCAAACTCTACATCCTCTTAGGGCTGCCGGGCAAGAGACCTCTGGCCGGGCTGCAGGTGGTGATGCACAGTGTCTCTGCCTTTTAGAATGCACTATTAAAACAGAGCTGTATTCTGTAAAATACCATTTAGCTCATAATCCTTTAATTCTTTCCATAGTTTTTATTTAATTAATCATTCTAATGAAATAATTGGTAGTTCCAATTACTTAAATAGTAGCCTCACAGTCATTATTAGTTGTTATTTTTTTTAAATTTTTACTTTTAAACTTCTACCTTACAAAATTTTCTCTAAATGCATCAATGAGTCTGAAGAAAAGGTGTGGGTAGTTTAGAAATCTCACATATACAATGAAAACCAGAGTTTTGCTTTTATACTAGGTGTATCTCCTTGTAGAGAATAAAAAACTTGCATCATATACACCGCTAGTGGGGAAAAAAATTGTTCCTTTTATCAACCAGCTAGAAATTTATAATAACATGTATCTTGAGAGATAAAATGGTGATAATGTCTTACATTTACCATTATAGAGAGGCCTTGTGATTAAAATGTTTTAAAAAGTGTTCAAAGAACATAAGCATAGAAAATGAAAAGAAACATATTTTTTGGTATTTCCCCCAAGACACTAAAATGATAACACAACAAAATATCATAAGGTAAAGAATGACTTTGGGAAAAAATTAGAATAAGTTCATTTTTATGGCGGGATTGAAACACTTTAAGATAAAGAAAACTTCAGGCAGAAATAGATACTTGGCCATACAGAAAAATGTTTTTCAAAGCAAAAGCATGTCTCACCCTGTCAGTGAAATGACAACAGTGCAGACACCAGGTTTATTTCTTTAATGCACATACTGAGGGCGACAACAGCCATAATAATCCTGATTACTTGTCTTAGTTATAAAATGATTCGGGGTTTTGATAATTGGCCAACTGGGGCTAAAAAATGTTTTTTCTTTTTTAATCAAAGGGCTTCTAAGCCAGATAACAAATTTTTAAACAAAATCATTCGATTTCAAATGGTTCTTCAAAACACCAATGAATGGCAAATCTAAATGTACCCACCAGATTAAATGCTTACTTGTGGGTTGAAATAAAAATTATAGTCTTCCATGTTATGAACCAGAGAAATTTTAGAAAATTCTAGTCCAGGCTCTGGGAATAAAATAAGCTCTACCGAGGTCTCGCTTTGCTATAAATTTCACGTGTTTGGGGACCAAACAACTGAAAGAACAATTGAATGCCAGGTAGTATTTAAACAAGGTCCTATGCGTTTGGGAGGAGAAGTCATGCTGTGCTCGTGACTCCATGGGAAACAGCAATGCAACAACAGAAGGTTCTTCATGTAAACAATACTGACTGTAGGCTCATAGGGGAACCTTCCATGACTTCGGTCTCACTGATTGCTTTACACTGAAAGTGAATACTGTACTACATGTATGGATGCCGCCTGCAGATTCTTAAATTACAAGACACCCCAAATAGCAGAAACTTTCTGTTCTATTGAGCCTTTGAGTGAGTATTTTTTTGATCTCTGTGCTTTCATTTTTTAAATAGCAGCAACCCAACTTTTTTTTTTCTTTTTTTTTAATGCAACACTGAAAAATAACTGGTCCTTTGCATTCCCACTCGGAACTAACCACAGGCAGCACATATGTGTATCTTGCTTACATTTTAACACTGGGTTTGGGTTTTTTAAAAGGCGTAACGATTGTCAATACTATCTCCGTTAGATCAAGTGTGGGTGTATTGACATTGAAGATAATTAAGACAGGGAAAGAGCAAAAGATTGACTTCTGAAGCTTTCTGCAGTTTACAGGGTCACATTACATCTGCCTTTATCCCCAGTCCTGCTCTCTGGTGGAAGGTTGGTACACAGGAAAGGAGTATAAAAAAAGGTCAAGTGTGGATAGCTATGCTATTTAAAGCATGCAACAAAATTTAGGGAAGCATGCTTGTTAAGAGTCAATAGAAGCCTCTTGTATTTAAGAAAAAGATGCATGAAAACATTCAGACATTTCTGGCAATTGGATTCACTGGCACAACATAAAATAATGGTACTGCACTGTACCAACAAAATGGTGAAAGGAGAATATTCTTCTAGGATCAAGTCTTTAAAGATCCATGCTGAATAATTAGATTCTCAAGTCCCTTAATAAGCTCTCAGCTACCAAATGCCTGCTTCAAAAATACATTTATGTGTCAATTTTCTCTTTTCTTCATTAACATAATGAAATATTTCTTTTCCTTTCTGGTCTTTAATTCCCATCCCTTTCCCATGCCCACCAATTCCGATCTCTTATTTTTCTTGAACCTGCATTATAAAATTTGGCTTTCTGGTGTAGCCAGCGATTGTCTTCTGCTCATCTTCTTTGATTAAAACTCTTGATGAAGAATAACTCATGTAACCATGGTGTCCCCTACCATCGATGCACAATCCGGGCAGCAAGGGTCACCGCATCCTCCCTTTGCTTGTTGGCCCCATCTGGGCCACACAGGTGAGGAGCACTTTCCAACACAGCCGAGTCACACACTTCCTTCACCAGAAGTTAAAGGGAAACACACGCATTCCAATCCCAGTGCAATATCAGGTGTTCGGGTAGCAGGGCTTCCCCCAAAGATGATCAGTTTATGTCTCGAAATAGTCTCATGCTTCATTATGGACGATGAAACCTGGAGTAAGAAACAGAAACTTTTGAGTCTGCGGTATGAGGAGCACACTCTGCCTTCAATGAGGCATGGCAATGTTTACGGTTAAAGTCAGCTCTAGAGTCCCCCAGCTGAATTAATCCTTGTAACAAGCTGCCATTCATTTCTCTCCTTCACCCTCCATGTTGTGTAAGTTGACAAGTCCTGCCTCAATTGCCCAGCTTTGAGTCATTAAAGTTGCTATAACAGAGTACTGTCATAAATGTTATGTTGGAAACCAGAGATGACCCTTGCATAAAAAATGCTGGTTATATCCTTCAGCTTACAGGACAATCAATATACAAAACATCACTATTCTCGAGAATCACATTCTAACCCTTGCTAAGCAGAGTGAGATTTAGGTTACACCTGCTCTGTACTTTTATAAAAGGAAAACAACGAATAGTCATTTCATTAGCTTCAGCCTCCCATCACCTGGGATGGCTGACCCCAAATCTACCTTCTGCACTTGACTTCTAAACACCTGCTGGGCATTTCCACCCAGATGTTCTGCAGTGACATACTAAGCGTGTCCACAATGTTTCTCTTGTTAACTTGCTTTTGTACTCTCTATTTTGTTTGATGTTTTACCTTTTAAAATACTTTTAGCCTAGAAACCTCAGATTTGCAATTCATGTCTCTCTTTTATCCTCATGTCCCGTAAGTCATCAAGTCCTGCCTCGATTGCCTGTCTTTGAGTCATTAATGTCCTCGCCACTTTGGCTGGCTCTACTTGCACAATCAGCTTGCTAGCTAGCTAGCTGGCTTCACTTCCCTCCCTGCAGGTCCTCAACCTTCCTTGGATTTTTGTATCCTGGTGCTTTTGAACATTCTCTTCCTCAACACTGTAATTCCCTCCCTTTGTTACCTATTCGTGTTTCCATCTTCAAGATCAAGGCCAAAAGCTAGCCTCTCCACATAGCCTCATCTGGTCTGGCTCTTCAGGCTACTTCTGTGATTCTGCACATGTGCGGTTCTACCTGGTCCTTCACTCTGTCTTCTGTAGCCACTCACCTGCCCTGGCTGGCTCATCAGTCTGATGACTGGTTTCTCCATCTCAAGCTCTCTCCATCAAATCTATGCTCAAATTTTAGCCTTATAACATATTAACCCCCTCATTTCTCTCCCTCCCTCCCTGCTTCTCACCCTTCATTCTTTCCTCTGTTCTTCCCTCCCTTTATTTCTTTTTTAGACAGAGTCTTACACTGTTGTCCAGGCAGGAGTGCCATGGCATCAGCCTAGATCACAGCAACCTTGAACTCCTGGATTCAAGTGATCCTCCTGCCTCAATCTCCTGAGTAGCTGGGACTACAGGTGCACAGCATAATGCCTGGCTAAGTTTTCTATTTTCCTGAGCTCAGTGGACCTTTCTGTATTGGCCTCCCAGAGTGCTAGGATTACGGGCATGAACCACCTTGCCTGGCCCACTCTAGTTCTTTCTTAGAAGCTTTGTATTATTCCCCATTTCCTACAAAATAAAATTTAAATTTCCTACAGTGGCAACTGCACCTTTCAGAATGTGGCACAAGCTAAGTTTCTAGCTATATCCCTGTCATGACCCCCCAGTTGTCTAAGTTCCAATCATTTCTAGCTCTATCTCTATCATGACCCCCAGATGCGTTTGTGGTCATGCTTTCCCTCAATCCTTATCTCTCTTCCCGTCTCCACTTTGTTCAGTCTCATTCTGTGAGTTCGCCAAACTCCCTTTTCTCCATTTCTCAGGGAAGTGTTGATGGCTCTCTGTGTGGTTACACCCCTGACTGCTCACGTAAGTACTCTTCGTACAGGCGTGCTACTGCTATTAGATCATGAGACGCTGAGGAGAGAATGGTTCTTACCCACTTTTACATACTCGGGGAATACAATACCTCATAGGTAGTGGTGCTGAATAAATGTTGCTGTGTTAAATGGATCTAAGCAATACAAACGAACAATTAAAGACACAAGAACAGATGGAACAAGACAGGCCACACATTGCTAACTGGAGAAGCTGCTGGATGGATACAGAGGACTTTTATTACTTTTGTATGTTTGAATTTCCAAACATTGAAATAAAAAATCAGATATGTCAAACTTTCCAAAACTAGCCAACAAGCTGTTACTGAAGGAGTGTGTCCTCTTTGAGTTCAGCTCTTTACCTACTCCTGATTGTAACCGTGGGCATGGTGTGGACCTTCATGCCTGCGTTCATTAAACAAAGGCAGTGTCACCCTTCCAGTCACAGGGGCCTTTTCTCTGCCTCCTGATCACACAGAATTCCCTCCCATCCTGGACCCTAAGCTAGGAAGGCTGCAAGCTCCCCCTTCTACGTTAGATAGAATGTTTTTCTCCTCCCTCAGTGGTGGACTCAGAGCTCCCTGTAATCATTTAAAATCAAAGGACACAATTTATCTCTGCAAGTAATAATGGTAAATTTGAGGCATTAACAGGACTGGATTAAGGAATATCTAGAAACCTGGGTAAGCCTTATTTGGGGTGTGTCTAAGAGGTGTTTCCAGGGGAGATGAGCACGGGAGTCTGAGTGAACCAGGTAAAGAAGACCCATCTACAACTTGTGCGGCCACCATCCCATCTGCTGGGGTGGGAAGGACAAACAGAAAAAAGGTGAATATGCGGCTTCATCTGCTAGAGTGTGGGGTGGGAGGGGGGCACATGCTTCCTCTCCCATCCCTGGATGACAGCCTCAGACTGCTGGCCTTTGGACTCGAGTTTATACCAGCACCCTCCACTGCCACCCCAGGATTTCAGGTCTTTGGTCTCAGGCCTCCTCCCCCTTCCCCTCCCCCACCCAGCCTCTACTAAACACTATTCTACTCTCTACTTCTATGAAATCCATTTTTTTTAAAGCTTGTACATGTAAGTGAGAACACGTGGTATTTATCTTTTTGCACCTGAAAGTTAAGTTCACGAACTCATCCTGGAAAAAGTGCTATGGACCTCATTTCTGAATATCACTATAGTTACTCCCCTGGGAAGCTGTGTGTCCATGCCAGCACCAACTCGGCCTTTCAAAACCATTTTGGAACTCTTTTTGAAATGACCATCAGAACTATCATCATATGGCACATAAAAACACACAACAACAATATTGATGAACACCTGCCAGCAAGACAGCACCTCACAGCGACACAAACACATCTGTGAGACATGGATAGCTGAGGTTATAAAACCTTACCACATTGTTTGTACAGTGATGCCCAAGTAAGGGCACAGTGGCAAGTTCACAAACTTAATTGTCAGAGCTTGTATGTCACTGAAGGTAAGGTCCTTCAAGCTCATCCATGTTGCCGTGAATGACAGGATTTCCTTCCTTTTGTGTGGTTGAATAGTATTCCATTGTGTATATATATCACATTTTCTTTATTCATTCAAATGTTGATCAATTTTTTTTTTCTTTTTTTGAGGCAGAGTTTCACTCTGTCACCCCTGGTAGAGTGCCATGGCGTCATAGCTCACAGCAACCTCAAACTCTTTGGTTCAAGCGATTCTCCTGCCTCAGCCTCCCAAATAGCTGGGACTGCAGGTGCCCGCTACAACACCCAGCTATTTTTTTTGTTGTTGCAGTTGTCATTGTTGTTTAGCTGGCCCAGGGTAGGGTTTGAATCTGCCAGCCTGGGTGCATGTGGCTGGAGCTGAGCCATGTTGATCAATTTTGACCAGAGAAAAATTGCATTTCACACTCCCAGGCTACACTCTGATTGCCACTGTTTCTTTTCAAACTTTTAAAAATGACTATAAAAGCACACACAGTGTGCTCAAGCGATTCTCCTGCCTCAGTCTCCCAAGTAATTGGAATTACAAACATGTACCACCACACTTGACTATTTTTTTCCTAGTTTTTGTAGAGCTGTGGGTCTTGCAGTCTAGTATTCAGGCTGGTCTTAAACTCCTGGCCTTAAGCAATCCTCCTGTCTCAGCCTCCCAGAGTGCTAAGATTACAAGCATGAGCCATCTTGCCAGGCCCACAATTTAATTTTCTTTGAGACAGAGTCTCACTCTGTCCCCCTTGGTAGAGGGCCATGGCATCAGAGCTCACAGCAACCTCAAATTCTTGGGCTCAGGTGATTCTCTTGCTCGGGCTGGTCTTGAACTCCTGAGTTCAATCAATCCTCCTCTCTCAGTCTCCCAGTTATAGGCATGAGCCACCATGCCTTGTCACATAATTTAATTTTTAAAACTTTAGGCTGGGCGTGGTGGCCCACACCTATAATTCTACCACTCTGGGAGGAGCCCAACACAGGAGGATTGCTTAAGGCCAGGAGTTCAAGACCAGCCCAAGTAAAAGTGATTACCACCTCTGTCCCCCAGCATCTCTGCTAAAATAAAAAAACAAAAACTAGCCGGCTGTTGTGGCATCATCTGTAGTCCCAGTACTTGAGAGGCTGAGGCAAGAGGATTACTTGAGCCCAAGAATTTGAGGTTGCTGTGAGTCATGATGCCACCACGCTCAGCTGAGGATAACAAAGTGAGACTGTCTTAAAAACAAAAAACAAAAAACAAAAAAAAGAAAGGAAGAATTTACCTGTCTTCCTGTAAATTCATTCGGATAATATAAAATACACAATTACTCACAAAGTAAAATATTACTTTCTTGTACCTCCCTATTTGATATATAAAGAAATCCAAAATAATTCATTCCCCCTTAAAAGAGTTTCATTGTCATGCTACATACGCACAGGTTAAACAAATGAAGAAGCTCTGTTAAATCACGGTTCCTTGTTCTCCTGAAAGGCCAGGATACACGTTGGCTGGGCTCTTATTATTCCCAAAAGTGAGCCATGTTTTTGACTCTGGGAACTTGCACTGCATCTTAACAACTCTTTTTAGTTTTTGTCCAGGTAGCAAGCAAACAGAGCATCCATGAAAAGGCAATTCCACTCCAAAAGCAACTTTCCCATTCTATGGAGGGAAAGTTCTTTAAGGGGACTCCTTAATTAATTTTTACTGCAGTCTCAAGTATAGGTCCTGCCGTGCCACATGTTGGTAAGTATATTTAGAACTTGAAAGAGTGGTTTACCTTATCTGTAAATCTACATAGGATAGCAATACCCCAAGAATTAGTAATTAGTAATACCCCAAGAAACTGTAGAATGAGATCATTGCTTAAAAAAGTAAGTATCTAGATACACTTGGCCCGGGAGTAACATGGGTTTGAACTGCACGGGTCCACTTCCACATGAATTTTCTTCTGCCTCTGCCGCCCCTGAGACAGCAAGACCAACCCCTCTTCCTCCTACTGAACAAGACGAAGATAAGGATGAAGAATTTTATGATATCCACGCTCACTTAATGAACGCTAAATATACTTCCTCTTTCTTACGATTTTCTTAACAAGCTTTTCTTTTCTCTATCTTATGTTATTAAAAGAATGCAATGTATAATGCATGAACAAAACATGTGTTAATAAACTGTTTATGTTATCAGTAAGGCTTCTGGTAAAAAGTAGGCTATTAATTGTTAAGTTTTAGGGGAATCAGGATTTATACGTGGATTTTCCACTGCACAGGGTCAATGTCCCTAACCCCAGAGTTGTTCCAGGGGTCAACTATGTATGTGTGTGTTTATCTATCTCAGTCTCAATATAACATTTAAACAATTTGAAAACTAAAGAAAAAATACAGCTCTGCTATATTTCCTAATCTCTATTGCTATGTATCTGAATTTTAAATAAAATATATCATTGGATATATATACATTTAGTCAATATCCTGATTTTCCTGTAAGACATTATGTCAAGGATCTCTTGAGGCCCATTTAGACTCTAAGAGCTTCAATTCAATGATTTCTATGAATGTTTGACAGTATCCCTAAATATAATAAACAAATAATTTATAAGCTAATGAAAAAGTATATAATATTTTCTCACATTTGAAAAATATTATTTACAAAAGTCTAAGTTTATTTTTAAAAAGTGATATTCTCTCCTGATTATAAGTCTGGTGCATGTTAACACCTTAAAAAAATTGGAGAAGAAATATCCAAGGTATTAACATTATTCATTCTCAGCAGTGATCATTTTAAAATTTAGTTTTTAGATGAAATTTGATGTCTCCTACAATTGGTCTTTACAATTTCAAAAATTACTTTATGTTGTAGAAGTTCCATTTATTATGGAAAGAAAATGGCTTCTGTTCGCCATGGTAGTCAAGAATGTAGTGACTTTATCTAATAATATATTGCCTTTTCAATGGTTTTCTACAGTGGGCAGCTGCTGGGGGCAGAAAATGCAGGATGTGGCCAGATAAGCAGCAAGTGCTTGAAGATCAAAGGTGATTTACGTTAAACTTGGGCCCCATCACCCTACAGGAGGAATTCTTCTGGGGACCATTTGCCCCCACCCTCCTTTCAAGACCCTAAGATGTATTCCATTTCTTAAGAGCTATCTGGAAAATACTGGGGGGAAATAGACTGGGGAATTAGATGAAAGAGTGGATCATCACAATTCCTCATTGCTACAGATGAAACATGTGTTCTAGGATGCAGGTAGCAGAGGTGTCTTCTCTTGCACGAAAAGGTGGGAGAGGCACAATTAGTATCAGCACCAACAAATTATTTAAGAAAAGCCACCATGTGGAATCCTCATTTATAGAATGAGGACTTAGGGAATAGATCCTTTAGTTTTGTTTTTAAATGTTTGTTTTTGACTATGTTAACACTTTCTTTTATTTTTTTTCCAAATTATTCCAGATTCTGAAGATAATGCATTTGTATGCTTCAAAAACTCAAAAAGTGCAAAGGGTTAGCATTGAGAAATCGCCTTCCCAGGCCTGCCCCTAGCCACCCACTGGTGTATTTCTTTAGAGATACAGCAGCAAAGGAAGCTATGGATGGGAATGGACCCTTCCAGTGTTCACTGATATGTCCGTGTGTGGGAGGCCTTTCTAGATAGAAGGTGCTAGAGCAGAGGAGGCAGGGCTGTCTCAACCCATTTATTAATCACCTCAAATCTGCAGGGTGTTAGGAGACTTGAGTTTCCAAGAGAAGGCTTACTTGGTAGAAATGTCTGACACTAATGAGAAGAAAGGAGAGCTGCTGTATATCTAGGCTGCATTAAAGGGCAAGGTAGTGATTCATCGTATTTATTCCTCCCCCAAGAGAGGCTGGTGCTAACAGTACCACTATCTTTTATATGAGCAATTTTCTAAATATAAAACATTACCATATTTTTGTATTATTATGATTAGAAACTGTACAGTTTACCAAAACTTTTTCCTCTTAAAAGCAGTACTGAAAACAACGTGAAAATCCTAAACATGACTTCTATGTCTCAGAGCCAAAATATGTCCCTACTGGAATGCAGCTCTAATGATGTCATGTAAATTAATGGAAACACAGCAGTAGATACTTGCTTTACTGCCAAGTTTTAAAGAAAACTTAAGCAAGGCATATTTATTTTAGTGATATGAATATTTAATTCTTCCTTATCTGGAAAGACGTTTTAAAGAATATTAATCAATATACTTTTTGGGAAAATTTTTAATGTTTACCCTTGATGTCAGCTGTTACTCCCTCCAAAATGCAACTGTTTGCATCTGTTAATATTTACTTAAACAATGAAGATATCAATAGTCTACAAAACACAGGAAGCATATTCTAAATTTCTCTAAATGAGTTAAGTAGAGAAAAACAGCCAATAGGATTCTGAAGGTCAGATCAGATATAAAAACATACCATGTATCTACCCTAATTAAACAGCTTAACACAGGCAAGGATAAACAAACAGCTCATTAGAACATATTGAGGAATGCAGAAACGGATCTATGTATATATTAAAAGAGAATTTCACATGCCATTTCCCAATTACCCGGCTGCTCCAGCCAGCTCTATGTCACCAAAAAATATCCAACCACCTTTTAATGATCAATTACAAGTGTCACATTTTAGCATTAACTTTTCCTGACCCGGACAGAAGTGGAGAGGATAAAAGAGGAGACAAATTAAGTCTGGCTTGATATGGGCATGTTATTGGTCCAACTATGATTACAATGGAATAAAATCCTCAAATAGACCAAAATCCTATATATTCAGATTGTTGGGAAGCCCTGCACATGCATACACAATTAAATATGACACAGGTGGAGTAAATAAATAAAGAAGAAATACAGTCATTTCTTGGTATTCACAGAAGATCAGTTACAGGATCCCTGCGGATACCAAAATCCACAGATGCTCAAGTCTCGCATACAAAATGGTGTAGAGTATTTGCATGTAACTCACACAGAGCTTCCCATATGCTTTAAACCATCTCTAGATTACTTATAAAACCTAATTCAATATACATGCTATATAAACAGCTGTAACACTGTATTTTAAAATGTGTGGCCGGGTACAATGGCTTATGCCTGTAGTCCTAGCACTCTGAGAGGCCAAGGCGGGTGGAATGCTTGAGCTCAGGAGTTTGAGCCCAGCCGTAGTAATACTGACACCCGTCTGTACTAAAAAAAAAAGAAAAAACTGAGGCAAGAGGATAGCTTGAGCCCAAGAACTTGAGGCTGGTGTGAGCTGTGATGCCATTGTACTCTAGTCAGGATGCCAGAGTAGAGACACTCTGTCTCAAAGAAAAAAAATGTTTGTATTATTTTTATTGTTTCCGTTGTTATTTTAAATGTATTAAAAGAAATATTTTGGAAGGCCAGGTGCTATGGCTCATGCCTGTAATCCTAGCATTCTGAGAGGCCGAGGAGGGAAAATCACTTGAGCTCAGAAATTTGAGACCAGCCTGAGCATGAGCGAGACCCCATCTCTACTGAAAAATGAAGCTGGCTTCGTTTGGTCATATCTTTAAAACTGTCACACTGATTGTCAGGGTATCAGTAAAAGCAAACTAGGATAAGCCAGAGGCCGAGGAGGGAGGATCACTTGAGCTCAGAAATTTGAGACCAGCCTGAGCAATAGCGAGACCCCATCTCTACTGAAACCAGAAAAAACTAGCTAGGTGTTATGGTGGGTGCCTGTAGTCCAGCTACGTGGGAGGCTGAGGCAAGAGGAATTCTTGAGCCTGAGGATTTGAGGTTGCTATGAGCTATGATGCCATAGCACTCCACCCAGGGTGACAGAGTGAGGCTTTGTCTCAAAAAAAAAATTTTTTTTTGGTTGATCCTGTGCATATGGAAGGCCAGCTATGCCCCTAAAAGACTGAGAAGAGTTTCTTCCGCACAACAGACATCAACATAGGAGCAACAGCCGTGGAGCAAGGCCCCCACGCATTTTAGGGAAGGGTTTGCTGTTAAATGATAAAGTTATAGACCGCTATTCCGTCATCCGTGACATGCTCCCCGGCACAGAGCACCACCCTCCGGCCCCGGACAGGAATAGCAGCACCAGGATGGATGGCTGCCCTACAGAGGCTGTTTCTAGCCCAGGGGTCGGGTTCCACATTCGTTCTCCCGAAAGACCTACAGTGATCTGCTTCATGGGATCATCTGTCTTGGTATTTTTAAAAAAATCAATTTAATTCTTCAAGATTGAACTGGTGTGCAAACTCTTAGAAACACACCTGTTATATAGAGCAAAGCACATATACCAATAAGATAGAAATAAAAAGAACACGTGCAGGTTACAGGCCGCAGACTTTGGGACCCCTCCCGTCCCTTCTGCTTTTAGTGGCCTGTGAAAGAAACTGAAGAGTGCTGGGAGGGAAAATCGTAGGAGGACACCAACCTCCTGGGACACCGGTGAAACCTGGACTCTCCTTCCAAGTGGCATCTTCTGAAAAGCCAGCTTCCATGCTAAGCATGTCGACCGTACAGGCCCACACTGACTCTCGCCAGAGTCTATCTATTCTGGGTGTACGACTTCAAATGACCCTGCTCAAGAGCAGAATATATGAGGTTGGAACTTGTCTTTTGACTCAGAAAATAAAACGAAGAAAGGACCCAAAATGTAGCCCTTTGGAATGATTCAGAGGTCTTTGAAAGAAAAAAAAAATTAATGTTAGAAATTCTTGTTCAGCATGATCTGCCTGAGTGTTCTTAAGAGAAATAGCTGAATTTATTATGAAATGCTAGAAATCTATAATCTTACCTGGTCATATCTTTAAAACTGTCACACTGATTGTCAGGGTATCAGTAAAAGCAAACTAGGATAAGTGTGAAAGAAGCTGAAATGTTAACAGTATGGTTTTATGTTAAAATGTTTTAAAAATGATTTTTTTCTTTGAGACAGAGTCTCAGGCTGTCACCCTTGGTAGAGTGCCTTAGCGTCATAGCTCACAGCAACTTCAAACTCTTGGCTTAAGCGATTCTCTTGCCTCAGCCTGGGACTATAGGCACTCACCACAATGCCTATTTTGTTGTTGTTGTTGCAGTTGTCATTGTGTTTAGCTGGCCTGGGCTGTGTTCGAACCCCGCCAGCCTCGGTGTATGTGGCTGGTGCCCTACCCACTCAGCTATGGGTGTGCCTTAAAAATGATTTTTAATTGTGATAAAATAAACTAGCACATAAGTTAACATCTTAAGATGTTTTAATATGCCAAACTTCATTCTGTCTACCTACCTTGTAAACTGTCGACTCTCTTCATGAACTTCCATTTCTGTGCTTTTAAATTCATTTAGTTCTTTCCTTATTGCTGCCTAAATAGGAAAAAAAAAGTTAAATAAAATTGTTATTTGGGTCACATATTTCCCTAGGTTAGATAGTAGCGACCAAGCAGGCATTCCTTTAATAAGTATCTTGGAAACAGCAAGGATTCCTAACCTATACCAGGCAAAAACGTAATACAGACGCCATTCTATAGCACACTAAAACCAGAACAGAATTCCTTCAAGTGTCTTGGATGAGAGGGGAAGCCTTTCCAGAATTCATCCCTCGGCTGACTTTGTGAGTCACACAGAACATCCCCTGCCCCTGATGACCCAAAAGAAAGAGAAGGTCATGAGATTTTTCTGAGAAACAATATCATTCTATGAAAGGTCTGCATTTAATACTGCCCACTGCAATGGCTTTGACTGGGTACTTAGAAGGCAGCAGTTATGCATCCTTTAATATTGCCAGTTTACACAAATACAACTTGAAATTTCAAGATACCACTGAAAGCTACTCAAAGAAAATATCAAGTAGAATACATTACTACTTAAAGAACTCGCAATCCATGCCACACAATCTTTGGTGTTCAAAAAGACGTTTACACCATTCATATGGAAAAGCTGAGATGCTCATCAAAATTAGTTATCTGTTAACAAAGTGTGGCAGAATCTCGGACAGTTTCTGGTTTCAATTCTTTTGCTTATTTTTATTTCCTAATTTTTCTATGAAGAATGTTTTACTTACATAAAAAAAAAGTGCTAATAATCATGCCCCACTAACTTCTAGGCAAAATGGACTCACCAGCCAAAACACAGAATACTAAAAGCCACAGAGAGTGACTTCACCAGGAGACAGGAAAACCTGCTTTGTGGTTGAAAAGCAGTAAATTTTAGAAAAGGGAAAAGACAGGAGAAATCCCCGAGGCTTGTTTCTGTCTCTCCTATCACTAGCCATCTCTGCTTTTCCCCAGTGGTCCTTCCAATGCTCTGTTTGAGTCCTGTTGTCACAAACTGTCTCTTCTCCCCAGATCTATTCCCCAGCCCCTGCAGGGTCTGTGGGGAGCCTGTGACTGAGCGCTGTGGCAGTAATTCCTGCTACTGACTTTTGGAAGAGGCGATGAAGCAGGCAGTGACATGTCTGTGGGCCCGAGTGCCGGTGACAGAGCCGTCCAGCCTGACTCAGCAGTCAGATCAATTGTAAGGACATTTTGTTTTGCTCACCATAAAAATGGATACCTAGAGGCAGAAGGTGAAATAGTGGAGATGCTATCTGCTGCTCACCAGCTAACACCTATAAAGAATTCTTCTTTGAAAGGAGGCATCTTAATTTGAATAGTGGCAGAGATCCTCTCTCTATGCTCATGTTAAATTTCTCCTCCAAATGGGAGGTTTCAGCCGAGGGAGTGAAAAGCAATACGCTTGCAGAAAATACGGATTCTTAGTTAGCAGTGCGACCCTCAGTAAGTCAGTTTGTTGCAAAAGTTCAGTTTTCCTGTCTGGAAAATGGGGAGGGAATTCTTGGCACTAGCATGAGAATTAATCAAGAACACATTCGAAAGGGCTTTGTACGCTGTAAAATCATTAATAAAATGTCATTATTATAAGGCTTTCCAAAACCAAATTCTTTTAGTATGTGACTGTGACTACCAACTGTTTCATCTTTATTTACGGAGAGTCTACTAGAATGAAAGAAATTAATGTTCCTGAAAGAGATTCAAACATAAATAAGAGAAAGTCCTTCCTCACAGTAATAGGTTGGCTGCTGAGCTTAGACTCTGGCCAAAAAAAAAAGTCAATGAAAGTATTCTTCGAGAAACAATTGAGATATGAAATTTACAGAACAATCCAATTATAAATTGTGTGCTGTACAACCTTTACAGTAATAAAATTCATAATTCACTGCTGACCGTATACATGTGCACACATTTTCCCCCAGAGGGCCAGCACACTGTGGGCACATCTCCCGTGTTCATCTTCGATGTGACCTTGCCACCCCTTCATTAAGGGGTGGAGTCTCTCTCTCCAGCCTCGACTCCAGGTGAGCTCTGTAACTGCCTTGAACAACAGAACACAGTACAGGTGATACTGTGCCAGTCCGAAGGGTAACCTTAACTGGTCTGGCACCTTTAGCTTTCTTTTTTAAATTAATGTTTTTTAGAGATGAGGTCTTATGACACTACCCATGCTATTAGGCTAAAGTGCAGGGGCTGTTCACAGGTGTGATCGTGGCTCACTGCAGCCTCTTGGGCTCAGGTGATCTTCCCACTTCAACCTCCCAAGTAGCTACAAGCTATGCCTAGCACTATGTGCACCATTATACATTTTTATTAAATTTTTTTAGAGACAGGTGTCTTACTACGTTGCCTCGGCTAATTCTTGCTTCTTGATAGCCAACTGCCATGTAAAAAAAATGTGCCTGCTCTCAGGAAACCATCCTGTGAGTAATATGTGTGGAAAGGCCCTGTGGACGAGACGCCACGTGGACAGAGGGAGAGAGGCCAGGAAGACCAGGCACAGGCAGTGAGTGACGAAGCCACCTCGGAAGTGGATTCTCTAACCCCAGCACCCCCTGTTGTCACAAGGATCAGAAACCAGCTGTGGAGCTCAGCCCTTCCCAAATTCCTAACTCACAGAATTATCAGCAAAACAACTACTTGCTTTAAGCCACTAAGCTTTGGGGCAGTTTGCGACAAAGCCGTTGATAACCTGGACGCTATTTCCAGGTATATTTCCATTTGTATTTTATCTTACAAATGATAATATGAAGGCCTAGAGAGGTCTCGTGAGTTGCAAGGTCTCAAATGGGCGTGGAGTAACAAAGATGGGGCTCACACACAGGGCTTCTTACGTCAAGTTCTAGTAAAATGAGCTTCATAGCCTCGTCATCCAGGGAATTGCCTCAGAGCTCTATGTCGTGTGCGATGGTTTGTAATTAGAAAGGATGAGTCAGTTACATGAATGATGTGGAAATAAATGTGATGTGAAATTAAAGGGAATGTTTGCTTGAGAAAAATATATCAGAAAGATGTGACTGTAAGCAATTAAAAAAATGTTTTTAAATACACATTTTAAAAATTCACTTAAGAATGACTACGATTTTATTCCAAGAGCTACTTCTTGAAATAAAAAGAATGATTTCCTGAGAGGACTTAAATTAAGGGAGAAAAAGTAATTATGACCCTTTTATGATAGTGAAATCTGTCCACAATAATCTTAACTCTCTTCTTTGCAAAGACGACCAGAGTAACTCTTCACATTATATAAAGGGGACTGATTTCTGGAACAGGAGGAGATGGGCTTAGATAGTGGGATTGAAGCTCAAATGGTGCTGGGTTGGACCATGAATGGGAAGCCATTGAACCAAAACTAGGTATTTCTAGAGTAGAAGCAATAACAGAACTACAGGAGAGAGCATTAAGACCAAATAAATTGTATTTTGGTATCAGGAGAATTACAGAGAGGAAAAGGAAGTTTAAAATTGACTAGTGGTGAGTGGTAACAGAAGGTCTGATCAGTCCTAGGCAGCTCAGGGATGATCCTGGCAAGCAAGAGGTGATTGATTTGTTGAGAATATGGACCCTGCTGCCTTCTCTGCCTGTCCCTCTCTCTCTTTTGAGACAGAGTCTCACCCTGTGGCCCAGGCTAGAGTGCTGTGACCTCAGCCTAGCTCACAGTAACCTCAAACTCCTGGGTTTAAGTGACCCTCCTGCCTCAGCCTCTTGAGTACCAATGATGGTCTTCACAGAAATAGAAAAAGTAATAAGACCCAGAGTAACATAAACCGTCTTGAGCAAAAGAAACAAAATTGGAGGAATCACATTATCTGACTTTAAATTATACTACAGAGTTGTAGTATCAAAACAGCATGGTACTGGCATAAAAAGAGAATCGAATATAATAGAGAACTTAGAAATAAACCTACACATCCACGGTGAGCTTATCTTCCACAAACATGCCAAGGAGATACACTGGGGAAGGGACAGTCTCTTTAATAAATGATGCAGAAAAAATTGCCTATCTATGTGCAGAAGAATGAAACTAGACCTTTATCTCTCACCAGATATAAAATTCAAATCAAAGTGGATTTGATTAACACACATCAAAACATCACATCACTTTACGAATATATACAACTATTATGTACCCACAGTAATTAAAAAATTAAAAAAATACAATAATACTGTCTTAACAGCTTGGAAAGAATAAAAAAATACTTTGACAGAAAAGAATAAATGAAGACGATGCTCAAAAGAAGTAATATCAAGTGAGCGCTGAAACTGACTTAGACATGAATGGCACTTCAGGTGTTTAACTTTGAGCAGTTATTTTCATAGCCTGGTGAGTTATGGAAGACAGACGAAACCTGCCCAAGTCTAAGAAATAATCCTGCCTCCATAAAGTGGGAGTAAATGGCATGCTGTCAGTGTGAAGGGTGAACTAGATATGTGACACCCAGAAGACAGCAAAGAAAATTGCGTGTTGGTGCTTAAAAACTAAGGAGCAGGAACGGTACAATATATATACCCTTAGAATTTGAATCCATGAGTCAGACACGAGGTTTACTGCCTGAACTCATAGCACTTTTTTTTTTTTTTTTTTTTTTTGCAGTTTTTGGCCGGGGCTGGGTTTGAACCCGCCACCTCTGGCATATGGGGCCGGCGCCCTACTCACTGAGCCACAGGCGCCGCCCTGAATTCATAGCACTTTGGTAGTCTAATCTAGTTTAAAAATAATATAGATAAAATAAGCTTTACAGCAAAAAGCATTTCTTGAGTTCGACTCTAAACTTATATCTAACAACACACTTCACAATATATGAGGCAAAACTGACAGAATTATAAGGAGAAGGAAAAGAAAATCCACAAACATAGTGGAAGATTCAGTAACTCCCATTTGTTTCCTGATAGATCAAGCAGAGAAAAAAAAATACTCGAGGCTACAGAAATCTGAACAAAACTAACAAGCTTGATCTTATAGACATATTTAGAACACTCTTCCCCCAAACTGTGGAACACATACCGTTTGCAAAAATATAGGGCATGTTTATAACTACTGACTGCATAATTTAAAAATCCCAGTGCTTAACGTCACACCCCAGACTCATTAGATCAGGATCTCTCGAGGTAGGACCTAGGCATTCACACATCTTTTTCTGAGACAGAGTCTTGCCCCAGCTAGAGTGCAGTGGCTTTTCACAGGTGTGGTCAGACAGCACTGCAGTCTCAGACTCCTGCCTCACCAATCCTCCTGCTCTGCCTCACTAGTAGCTGGGTACCTGCACTGCACCTGGCTGTGTGACCATGCCTTTCAAGTTCCCCAGGTAATTGCAATGTGTATTCAAGGCTGCAAACCATGGAATTACAGAGTCCCGTCCCGTTATAAGCTTCAGTGCTTTTATTATTAAAATAAGGAAGGATGAAAATGAATGATCCATAGAGCCCATCTTCATTTAGAAAAGAATAGCTAAATAAGGCAAAAAAATGAGGAGGAAGAGGATAAAAAAGCCAATAATGACACAGGAAACAAACATAATAGTGATGGAGAACAAAGTTAACTTTGTCAGTGTGTGTTATACTGCCAAAAAAAACCCAATTATAGGTAAATAGCTTAAGCGTGAAAAGCAGAACCATAGTGTTCTAGAAGATACCATAGGAGGATATATTTATGATTTTGTATTGGAACAATTAAAGAAAAAACAAAATTGTAAACCATAAAATGGTGGATAAGTTTGGGTGTATTAAATTTAAGAATCCCTTTTCCTCAAAAGACACCACAGAGAGTGAAATATCCTAAATTGTGGGCAGTGCCTGTGGCTCAGTAAGTAGGGTACTGGCCCCACATACCGAGGTTGGTGGGTTCAAATCCACCCCTGGCCAAACTACAACAAAAAAATAGCTGGGCATTGTGGTGGGCGCTGGTAGTCCCAGCTACTAGGGAGGCTGAGGCAAGAGAATCACATAAGCCCAGGAGTTGGAGGTTGCTGTGAGTTGTGATGCCACAGCACTCTACCGAAGGCAACAAGGTGAGATTCTTAAAAAAAAACAAGAAATATCCTAAATTGGAAGATGTTTTATATATATATATATATATAAAACAATTTAGGAAGATGTTACATACATATACACGTATACATATGTATGTATGTATTTGTAACATTTTTAACTGGAATATACGAACAACTCCTACGAGTCAATGAGAAACTGACAACCTCAAAGAAAATGGGCAGAAGACAGGCACTTCAGAGAAGTGGAAGCCAAAAGCCCTCCAGGCATATGAAAATATGTTCATTGACAGCTAGGAGAGGTGAACTAGAAGCACAGGGAGACGGCATTCCACAGCCTCACCCCTGGGGTGCAGTCCCCAACAGTCCTCCCCCATCCCATCTTCATGGCTCTCCTCCTTGCCTTTTCCACCAAGAGCTGACTGCTCCACTGATTACCCTGTTCTATCTCTTACTGACTTCTTATGTATATTCAAACTTTCCCTTTCTTTTGGCTCCTTACAGCACAAAAAATTGCTTGAGCATTCCCCATAATTAAGAAAAAACACTCCCCTGATATCCTATCTTACTTTCCAAATTCATCCACCCAAGCTTACAGCCTCCAAATCACAGCCACACCTTGTGTGACCACCTCATCCTACTGCTTTGTAAGAGCCCAGGTTCACGGGCTTGTGTTGATCCTCACTGTGTCCACCATCTTCCAGCTCCTGTCCATCAGTGGGAGAATCACTTGAAGCCAGGAGTTCAAGAACAGCCTGGGCAATATAGCAAGACCCTGTCTCTCCAAAAAAACCCCAGCTGGGTATGATGACATGGGCTTGTAGTCCTAGATGCTTGATAGGCTGAGCTAGGAGGATTGTTTGAGCCCCATGAGTTTGAGGTTATAGTTAGCTGTGATCATACCATTATATTCTAGCCAGGGCAACAGAGTGAGACCCTCTCTTTCAAAAAAAAGAAAAGCATCATATTTATTAAACATTAAACTAAAATATTTAGTTCTAGTATCAAAATTGGCTATGGCATGAGTTCATTCAATACCATATTTTTACCAAAGATAAAAATTAAAACTCATTTTTAAAGATATTAGGAAAATCCTAGAGTGAAAAATTTAAAAACAAATGGTTGCCATAAATCTTTGGTTATGGAACCATGGACACTTGTAAAACAGGAATTTTTCTACATGGACAGAACCCCCTTTTTTTCTGAACTAGGGGTGCAATGATACAGACTAGGGGTTGGCAAATCATGACCTGTAAACCAAATCTGGCCCACCATCTGTTTTTATAAATAAAGTTTTATTGGAACACATATATGTCCAATCAAGTACATGTTGTCTAGAATTGCTTTTATGCTACAGTGGCAGAGTTGAGCAATTATAATAAAGATTGTATGGCCCACAAAGCCTAAAGTATTTACTCTCTGGCTATTTATCAAAAATATGTGCTAGCCTTGATGTAAATCAAACTTTCTCAACTGGGTTTATTTGTTTTGTTTTTTTAAGACACAGTCTCACTTTGCTGCCCTTGGGTAGAGTGTCATGGTATCATAGCCCATAGCAACCTCAAACTCTTGGGCTCAAGCGATCCTCTTGCTTCAGCCTCCCTAGTAGCTGGGACTGTAGAAGTTTTTCCACTGTTAACATAAAATAACCTGTGCAAGTTATAATTTCTAAGAGTAAGGATGAATCCTGGCTATGGGAAAGCCCTCCCAGTCCAGGTTTGAATGCAGGCAGGTCCCAAGATAACTAATAATTAGTTTTCTCTAAAACCTTACTTAAAGAACTACTTTGATACTACTATTAGTAAATACATCACTTAAGTGGTTTAAATAATCAGAGGCAGAAAAGGGTTGGAAAATTGAAAGATCTAATCCCCTTGGATGACCAAGTTGGGGGTAGAAGGGTATTGGAGCTTTCAGAAGAGAAACACAATCTACATGAAAAGCCCCCCCAGTGTCTTGCCTTGTCTGCAGGTGTTAACCTGGCCCAGGGCTTGTCTGCCCGGCGGTCATAGTCGGGAGAATCAGTGACTTCTACATACTCATTAAACCGCAGAATCCTTCGAGCTTGTAGCTCTGCCACTGTGGGTCTCAGGCTGAGCTGAAGGAGAATAGGAGAAAAAGACAGAGTTCAGGAAACCGTTATGGCCACATGGTGGCAAGTTTTCTATAGAGAACACCCCAGAGTTATAGTTAAATAAGGTCACTTTCAGGTATCACACACACACACACAAAAAAGCAGCAGTGTCTTGGGAATTTCTAATGAGAACTAGAAAGCAGTGTGCCCTGATTTTTGAGACTCTAAATATTCATCACTGTTAGATAGGTCAGTCTTTGGCAACCACTTGACTTGTGCTACCTTCTCCAACTTGCCTGGCAGTGTGATAAAGGCCTGTCGTCCCTGACACAATGAACGCGTAGTGTGACACAGGCACAGTAGTAACCCAGAGAGGGGGTGGCTGATTTGGTGACTGAGTTATCAAGATGAAAGCTGTGACATTTTTAGAAATGAGAATACAAATCTCTGTTCCTACTATATACTAAACCTATATTCAGAAATGCACAAAATGATGACACAGAAATTGTCAGGGAAGGGTGTGCTTACAGTGCAGTTGTCCCTGAGAGAATAAGGCTTTTAGTGGCCTGGAAAGCCACTGTGCAGGAAGTAGGAGGGGAGAATCACTGGAGAACTGCACTTCCATGCGGCCATCACGCTTAAAATCAGCTGCAGTCTCTAAGACACTTCTACTATCTGGGTTCTTCCTTGTGCTCTTTGTCAAATGCAAATTTATAATTATATTTAATTTAGCCGGCCCGTGAAGTATTTGCTTTCCTCTCTTGGTCCTTTGTCAAGCTAGGAGTAAGACTGAAACAATTACACAGAGGAAAGAACTAGTTCCCTGGTCTACAGCCGTCACCTACTCCCTGCTACTTAGGGTCACCCCCTTTTCTGGCCTTTCTCAGTTGAGAGGTATCATAGTATTTCCAGGCAGGAGGCCCCAGACCTCTGTCTCCCCTACAGGGCCCATTTTCAGTATGTTTTCTCTCTCTTACGTCCTTTGTATGTAGCCTGACTAGCTCTCATCTAAGTGCTCCTCTGTGGAGGGGTTCCTCATCTGCAGGCCTCCAGGGTGGTCCACCAGGCACACACTCTGCAGTCAAAAACAGTCCCTTTCCTGGGCCTAAGTTTCCTCCTGAGCAAAAGCAGAGGTTGAACTAAGTCAAAGCTCTAATAGTCAAACCCTTCATGGACTCTCAGAAGGCCCGGGCCCACACCGCCAGCCCACTTCAGCTGGAGTATGCCAGCTGTGGCTGCTTGCACCTTCGGAGCCCCGGTAGCCAGTGGGCAAGGGAGGAAATAATCTAGGCGGTTCTGCTACCTTCTTAGTCGTTGTCCTGTAACACTAGCTTCTTGCTGCCTCCTCAGGGCAGGTAGGAGAAAGGAGGCAGAGAAATCCTTGCCTCTGAGAACAGGCCAGAAGGAAAGTAACCAATGACCACCGAGGTCAGAAGTTCTCCATCCACGCTCACCCTCAAGGCTGTGTCAGTGCCAGGGCTGCCATCAGTGCTTCTGGCTGACATGTACCCACGGCAGGAGCTCTGTGTCGGGGAGGCCAGTGGCTACACAGGCTGAGGGCAGCACTCTTGCCTCGTGGAGGGGCCCAGCTGGATTGACAACAAGGCTTTATGTGTCACAGGAGTGAGCCCAGATCAATGGGGAAGGGCGATTCTTGTCTGCAGCTAGTGACGTGAGGGCCATTTAATGCTTAAAGACTCACTTCTAGAAACTAAGTTGATTCAGCTTGATCATTATTTGACATTTAAAAACTTGGACAAAAAAAGAAATGAATTAAGGATCTTTTTCCTTGAAAACCAAAACTGATAACTTCCAAAATGCAGCCCCTGTAACTTTTCCATGGGAAATGGACTGTTTCTTCCACCGGCCTTGGTGTGCTTTCACTAGGGAAGGACCCCTACCCAGCCAGAACACATACTTCACTGAGCTGTCACAGCTTGTCATTGCCCATTTCCAGGTGTGAAAGGTATATCTGAAGAATTATTATTACAAAGGTTTACAATGAAATATAAACTCTGATGGTGCTTAATTTTTCCAAAAACTAGTATTATTTTAACACAGAAAAAAGTGAGGACTCTGGCATCAGATTTATATTTTCATAAATAAATGAGACCAGTTTGTTCAAGTTTTGGAGGGAAGCCATTTGTCAACTTGGGTAGTACTGAGGCAGGCAGGCTGGATGATCAAGTTCACATAATAAATTACTCACCCAACTCTAGTATGGAATAGTGGCAAATTTGCAGTAGCAACAAAATATTTATTTGTTTAACATTTCCAAGACTAAATGGAATTTCTTTCTTTCTTTTTTTTTTTTTTTTTTTACTTTTTGGTCCATCCTAGTTTGTCCTAAAACATTTCTTAAAATAATTTTTTAATGGAAATACATACATTGAAACATTACTAATGGCTATCTCTGAATGGAAGAATTTTGTATGATTTTCTTTTTTTGTGTTTTCAAAAAATTTCACATATAATATGTATTTTCATAACCAGTAAGGCCATTTAAAAACCTTGTTAACTTTTCAAAATTAACACAACATATAATTACACATATAATTCATATTGTGTGCATATATGGATTTTAATGTCTGATTATAGGAAAATAGAAATAATTATTCCTAAACATTGATTTACATATAGAGAGACAATTTGTATTTTTTAAAAAACAAAATATATCTCAAAATACGCATGTTCACTAACAGTAATGATTTAATCACCTTTCTGCTGAGTCTGCGTTTAAGTTCCATTTTTGCTTCTTGTTCCTCTTCTTCATTCTTTTCTGTTTATTAAGGAAGGAAAGGTGTGATGACTTAGTTATTAGGGATGATTTTATGATCAGAAAAGTATATCAGGCCACAGTTATTTGACTCTATCAGATGTTAATCAAACATTTCACCAGCATCTTTAAAAAGCTATCATGAGATATTGCAGAAAGACTGATCATCAGTATAGTTTTTCCCTTGAAGGACTGGTTTACTTACTTTACTGATTTGAAACTTTTTGCTTACTGACTTCTTGTTTGATTCTGAAAAAAAGAACATTACAGTGACCGCACTCTGGTGAAAGCCTTCTACTGCTGATCATCTCATGAGCTTACAAGCACAATTGACCAAAATTCAGGTAAAAACTTACTTCTGGATCTGGGCTTCAGGTGAAAATCTGAGACATATTAAAAGAGCAAATTAGAACCATCCAATGCATGTCTGAGCTTCTGATTTTCACTCAAGTCCAACCAAAATATTTGATTTCTTTTCCTTGGTTTCCATAGAAGCAGAATGTAAGCATTTCTTTGGATTTTGCTTTCAAACTGGAATGTTCCAAATGGGGTTATGGTGTACCGTGGGTGGAAATTATTTATTTTCTTGTGACTTTGACTTTCCAAAGTCTTCTCTTCCTTTAGGGCTTCAGAGAGTAGTAAAATGTTTTTTGCTGTTTGACAGATGGAATTTAAAGAAAGATGTCCAGAATTTTCAAAGAAATAAACACTCCTTTGGTTTTTACTGGATGTTGCTTATTTGAGGAACTTTTCTTTATTGCCTCCTGGAGCTCATCACCTATTTGATAAGTTAGCATAGATTTTACATCTTGGATACCAATACTTATAAAAGATTATCTTTTAGAAAATACCATTATAAACACTATCGGAAATAAAATCACACTTAAGGCACAACCAAAAGGCTGAAGAAAAAAAAAAACCCTTTGTTTCTATAAAAAGATAATTATATTTATTTTCAAAATTCAGATAGGTTTTTTTTTTTTTTACCACTAAGATTATTTTTATTGTGAACAAAATGTGCCACAACCATATATTCATGCGTGTTAGCTGAATGAACTAAATTCTCGATCATTTTTCCCTCTCTGGTCAGGGAAAAGTTTTTATATTCTCCTGAAATGCTAATTTTAAGTCAAAAGAAAGAGGATAACTAGTCTGGTTATCTAGGTAAACTGAACATAAACTGAAATCACCCACAAGACAAGAAACAACTAGTTACTATCCTTTGATTAAGTGCCTCAGAGTGTCAAACAAATTTCATTATAATTCAAATTTCTACCCATGAAAGTACTGTAGGTTTCTCATTTCTTCACAAAATACATATCATTTCATATACATGCTTAGATTCAAAGAACTACCTTATATGAGTTGAACAAAGCTTATGGATTATCAATTATATGTAATAAACAAGCCTCACACTTGTGGTTCATGTGATTGAAGGTTAATCAAAAGAAAATAGAATCCTTAAAGCATATTAGTCAATCCTTCCTATATAGTGATTATGCTACATTTTTTAAAGGTACTTTTCAAAGATAAAAACTTTGGATATCTAATACATCCCAAAGCTAACAATGGCGGCAGGTTTCATTAAGTTTGCAAAATGTCAGTTCCTTGAAGGGGCAATGAGATAATTTTGCATCAGTAAGCATAGGGTACAACTAGGTAACAGCCAGTGATGTGTAAAAAGAGAAGGGCTGGTAGGAGAGTTAAATAAATAGGATTTCACCACCTGGGAATTTTTTGTTGTTATCAGAAACTGACTTCCTTACATTACTCATGTTCAAGTTGTGCTTTTAAAGAAGTTGGAGGAGGAGGGTGAGAATTGGAGGGAAGCCAACCTGACTGCTTTCCTCTGAATCTTATCAAATAGTCATTGTAAAATCTCTTACAAAGAGGGGAGGTTAATCCTGAATCTTAGTACTTGAAAATTTCTCCAAGTTGTGTGCATGTTTTCTTCTTCTATGAAAAGGTAATTATATTTATTTTAAAAATTCAAATAGACTTCTGCCCACGAAGATTATTTTTATTTTGAAGAAAGCATTTACCGGACAGGCTAAATTCTCTAACAATTCCTTCATTTTTAGAATATGATTTACTAGAAGCCAAACGATAAAGGAAGATGTACACCTTTCTGGTCAGTTTAGACAGACTTGGAGGAGATTCATGAAGGCAGTGGTGTGGTTCACTGACAAATCTTGCTCTCTCATCAGAGCAGAGAGGGGTGGACATTTCAGATGAGCCACAGGAAGCGTTTCCCATAGACATACGAATAATACACGTGGTTACACAGCACTGGGCACTACCGGAAACCTAGCTGGCTGGCAACTGTGGCCCAGAGCATTCTGTGGATGAGCTTAAAAGGAGAAGAAGGAGAAGTACAGAAATACCAGCAACGAGAGTATCAGATGGGTATTCTTGGGTCATTAATTTAGACAAAATGGGTTCAAAAAAGTTAATGTGAAATTTTTGTGGATTTGTTTGTCTTTATGCTGCTTTCCATGTTTCCATGTGAATGTTTTAACAAATGAAAATACATGTACAAACTTACTGTGAAATGAATAAAAAAAAAAAAGGTTGCATCAGTGGATGCAAGATGTTAACAGCAGAATGTAGATGCTAGATGCGTGGGTGTTTACTACGAAACTCCTCCAGCTTTTCTGTACACTTAAGACATTTCATAGTGAATTGCGGAGGAAATGCATGCAGAACTCAAGGGCCTAATATATTTTTTTCTTTATAGAAGATATAGCTGGAATTACAGTCACAGATAAATATCCTAAGAAGATCTGCATCTTTTTTTAATCCCTCCCCTGTATGTGTAAAAGGCGTTCCATGTGCACTGATTAGCAAAAGTTGGCCTCCTAAGCACCAGAGGTTGCTTTCTATTTTATCAGTTTTAAGCAACTGGTTCTAAAAGGTAAAACTAAAGATAACTTAATAGATGTGTCTCTTTTCAAAACTCTAGTGACAACAGGGCGTTGTGGCATGCCCCTGTAGTCCCAGCTGCTTGGGAGGCTGAGGCAGGAAGAAGGATCACCTGTAAATAACTACTGCACTCCAGCCTGGGCAACACAGCAAGTTCCTGTTTCTTTAAAGAAAAAAAAAAAACAAAACCATCACCAACAAAAACCCAAACCTTTATATGTGTCACCAAAATAGGAAAGAAATCAAGGGAAGAGTGATATGGGTGATGATACTAAGAAATTAAATTTGTCGTGTGGTCTCTAATGAAAGCTATCAGCGTTTACGACTGTCTGGCTTCTGTTTATTGAATTAGTGATGGGCTCTGATTTGAGAATTGTTAGATGTTTTATGCTACGAATTAGTTTCCTAGCCTGTCGAGAAAAGATGACCTAGTTAAAGTAAGTGTCCTGAAAAACCACACACAGACTCTTCTTCAAATAGACAATCATCTTGCTTCCTAACGAAAGCTGCAGATGAAACACACAAACAAGCAAGAGTGATCTATGTGGGAGAACCCGGAGGCAAACACGAGCAGTGTCTGTAACTAAGCCACAATTCCCTGTGACTGTTCAGGGAGAGATTGGGGTGACCTCTACCGGTTTCCTTCTGCTCCCTTGGCCATAGAATACTGTGTCAGGAGATCATAAGCCAGTTTATCAGCCACTCCAGACTGGAAATGTGCATTTTTGTTTCCAGAATAAACATGCTTAGATGAACTTAAAGGGAAGGAAAAAAGGGCTGGAATCAAATCCGAACAGCCAGGAAAACAAGGGGCATAAAAGCCAACACAGCACTTAAGATCAATGTGTGATAAATTTCTGGATCCATGAAACAGTTCCTCAAATAACCAAACTCCAGTGTGGTTTGGCACCATCTGTCCCACGGCAGCAAGAAAACATTACCCAGAATTTGCTCTTCCTTTTTTTTCTAGGTATTGCATCAGGCATTCAATAAGACATAATCTCTGTGTTTTAGGAGTTTATGGTCTGCATTTGAGCTTACTTAAAACTTAATTCAACAAATATTTTCCAGGAACCTGTTATCAAAAGCAATGACCTTTTCTGGTTTTGTTGTTAAAATTAAATGCTGCTTCCACCTTTTCTCAGAAAAGCTGAGACATACATTTTTCCTTCTTTTCTAGCCCTGATCTTTTCCTCCTCCAAACTGGCTCTTCTGTACATTGATACCTTACTCGGTTACACTTAAATCCTTACTCTGTTCCAGGGATGCTTGCAAACAACCTTCCCAGGAAAAAGATCCCACCGCAGGGTGGGTGACAGTTTCTTACAGTGTTAAATTTTCATGGTTTACAGTAACTGTAGTATATGACATGCTAGGAAACTCTTTCTCTCCTTTAAGGAATGAAAATAACTGATATTGGAGAGCAGGAGCCCTCCCGCAGGACAAGATAACTCTAAAGGCCTGGTGGAAAAGGAATTTCCCCAATGGCAGTGGCTCATTACAATTGGAGTACTATCCTATTCTTTGATATTTCACACAAGGCTAATAAAATGCAACATTACAACTAGGCTCAATTTAAAAATAACCCGTGTCTTAACTCACCCCAGTTAGTAACCACAATGACACACAATAGCATGACAAACCGTGTTTCTATTAGTTTTACAGCTTCAAAATACTAACTCCAATAAATACTACAGAAGTGGGGAGCAGAAAACAAAATCAAGAACAGAGGGAAAAACTGAATGGGACAATAGAGAAGAAAAATGAATGGTAAACTCTTTACGTGCTGAGGAATTATAAACAACTTAGAGGGAAGCAGAGTTATCACAACAAAGGAAAATGAACTGGATTGAAAAATACCTTTTACCATAATTTTGTTTTAAATTGAGTCATTTGTTACACTTAGCAACAAACTGTATTTTTTAGAAATAATATAGGAATGTTTGATTTATTTCCTTGCGGACTCTTGGGCTTTTCTTTGGCATACATTTGCAAGTAGACTAGAGCATTTTCTTCTATTTAGCATGTGGGGGAAAGAACACTTGGAATATGCTTCATCTTTTTCAAAAACAGTTGTCATGACCACAGCTCCGGTCTGGGAACTATCAGGCTCCGAGTCATAAAATGAAATACAAGATGCAAGAAATTATTATGTATAAACAATTACATATAAATGTGATCTAAATGGGCCATTTCAGTGAGATGTGAGTAAACTAGTGTATTAGGGCTTCTCACTGATAAATGAATCGTCTGCAGCGGCAGCTTGTTAACGGTAACTCAAGGAACCATTGTAGGACAGAGGATACTCACGTTTTAGGATATTTCTTTGCTCTAGTTCTTCAGTTGTGGGCCTCTGGCTAAGCCGCCTATGATCACAAAAGGGATATATACTACAGGTTACAAACCAGGCCCCCTTAGTGACACAGAGACACAAAATAAAGCAACAAACAAAGCTCTATTTTATATTTTGAGAAATAAAAATTGATTTTTAAACCTACAAAACAAGTGTGCTTTCCACTGGTTTGGAGACCACAGAGTATGGCCGAGACTGCAAACTGCCCTGTTGTTAAGTCTCCTTTCTTCCTTTTAGAAACAGATCTGCCTGGGTTTTAGCTAGAAACCGGGAGTGGTTATGTGAGTTTCTACAATGGGATGGGACCAGAATAATATTTGTAACTTCTACTTTTTACCCTTAAAATGTTTGGGTGTGCAGTCTCTTTTTTTCTCTTTCCTTCTTCCACAGGCCATCGCTTACACAGGAAGGTGTGAACCAGTTCTGATCATACAGGTGAGACCATCCAAGGAGACAGAAGAGGAACAAGACAAGAGGAATGTGGGTGCTTGGCTGACGCCCAGGAACCATGCTCCTGCCCATGCTGGGTGGCCCACCTGCCTCTGGACTGTTGTATGAGAAATAAATAAGCATACCTATTTGAACCACTGTACTTTTTGCTCTACATTACAGTAACATAACCAATAGCTTGATTAATATATAAATAGTTAGAGTCTAAAATAGGCTGCTACTCAAGAGCTCATACAGCTGCAGGACAGGCCTGTTTGGGGGGTTACTCTGGAGGCTGAGGCAGCAGGATGACCTGAGGCCAGAGTTTGAGACTGGCCTGGGCAATATATAGCAAGACCCTGTCTGCACAAAAATAAAAAAGTCAGCTAGATGTGGAGGAGTTCGCCTCTAGACCCAGCTACTTAAGAGGCTGAGCAAAGAGGAGGGCTGCAGGAGTTTGAGGCTGCAGGGAGCTATGGATATAGCATTGCATTCCAGCCTGGGCAAGACCAAGATAGGACAAGACCCTGACTCTAAAATAAATAAATACATAAAAGGATACACTAAAAAGAAAGAGGCCATGTCAAACTCTGTAGATGACCTATCTACACTACCCAGCAACTGGTTTGGGGACCTCAAATCAATTTATCATACATAATGTTACAGGCCCTTCCTATCTGCCTTCAAGAAAATCCAGGCACCCTTGTGATTAGGAGCTATCTATCTCTACATGAGAACTGAATGTCCTAATAACCCTTTATCACTTAGTTCTTGGTCCTGTTTACAATATCGAGTTATTAATCACAGAGGAAGGACTTCCTCTGGATGTAGGCTGAATTTGTGCAAATTGAAGGAATATATATGAAAGCTAATCTTAACATAAGATAACTACTAACTCTAAATGTTTATAGCTGTGACAGAAATGGTATGCAGAACTGAAATTAATGACATTTTAAATACCTCATTAAAAATTTTGTTCAAATTTAATCTTCATCAGAACTACCCTGAGATTGCTTCAGTAATTGGGTCCACAAAAGAACCCCGTGAACACTGATACCAGCCAGACAATGTGTCACCCAAGGACCCAAGGATTTAGATTACACATTTGTGCTCCCAATATGCTGAACTCTATGTCACGTCCCCCAAAATGCATCCTTCTTTTGTTTATAAAGTTTCTTCCCTATGGAATGCCTTCCTCTCCTTCTCCAACTACGGAAATCTTACAAATGATTAAAATGGGACTTTGAAGGTAGATATTTGACCTCTCCTGGAAGTGTGAATTAAAGGCCCCTGATTCTTTGCCCATATACAGTGGTCTATATGCTGACTAGACATCTATTAAGGCACTTATCACAATGGTAATTATTAAACAAATAATTATAGCTATCATTTACTCATACTTGTAAAGTCCCAGGGACTGTGCTATGTACTTAACTTACATTGTCTCGAAATCTCAAACTAATTCAGCAACGTGGCAGCCAGTTCCCATTTTACTGTGATGAGGAAATTAGAGATTAACTAACTTGCCTAAAGACAAAACACTAGTGAACGCAGGTGCTGGGACGCACACCTTGGTCCTTTGATGTAGTCGCTCGTTCTTTTTGCATGACTATTTCACACAATATATAATTTCATCTTTTTCTTTCTTTTTTTTTTGAAATAGAGTATCACTATGTTGCCCCAGTAGAGTGCTGTAGTGTCACAGCTCACAGCAACCTCCAACTCTTGGGCTTAAGTGATTCTCTTGCCTCAACCTCCCCAGTAGCTGGGACTACAGACACCTGCCACAACTCCTGGGTATTTTTTGTTGTTGTTGCAGTTGTCATTGTTGTTTAGCTGGCCCAGGTGGGTTCGAACTCGCCGGCCTCGGTGTATGTGGCCGCCACCCTATCCACTGAGCTATGGGCACTGCCCAGTTCTGTCTTTTTCATTAGACAGGAAGTTCCCTAAGCATGGAACTGTGGGTAATTTATCTTTCAATGACAAGATGTGCTGTGTTTGTAGAAAAGTAATTCTATAAAATTTGTACATTAATAACAGTAAAAACCCTGCTTCCCCCCAAATTTTTGACAGATATAGTCTTTGGGTTGGGGTGGAATCCTGATCTGTAAGAAAGACAGAGGATGTCTCAGTTGGGTGGTTTGACCTGGAACAGAGAAGTCTCCTGCCATCCCAGCCCACTCCCTGGCTCTTCCTGCAGACACCTGTGTATCATCCCCAAGGAACCCTTGATGAAGCATTTAGAAAACGGAGGCCATATGTAATTTTACAGTATTAACTTCTTACAACGTCACTGTGTTATCAATTCCTTTGTTTTGAGCATTTGGCTTGTGTTAATCTGTCATTGCTATAAATAGCCTTTTAATAAGCATTTTTGTAAAATGTAGCATTTTTCTCCCCTTTGGATGATTTCCTTCTTATAGGGATGATATAATATCCCCCAAATGGAATTACCATGCAAACACATTAGACTGCTTTATAATTCTTTTGTCATATGTTAATCTGTTCTTCTGAAATACTGCACAAGAGCAATGTATATGCGTCCTATTTCCCAAAAACATACCAATATTGGTTTTAATTTTTAAATGTGCCTTACTAGTTTCATAGATGTATAGATAATGTAAGTTAATAATAAGAAACATAATTTGATTGAGTGCTTGCTATGAGCCAGGCACTGAAGTGCCTTAGATGTATCATCTCCTTTAGTCCTCCCATCTCTTGGATTAGTTAGTTCCGTTTCACAGCTGCAGCCAACCAGGGGCTCTCTCCTACTTTGTTCTGTAGACCGTATTTCTGCCAGGTCTGGACAAGCCTACATTCTGACATTCAACAGCCCCTTCTCACAATGGCTGTCGCGGTGATTCTCATTAAATGTATCAGGGCTGCAAACATCTTACCAACCTGCAGCGACAGATCTCTCTTCTTATCTCGGCAGATGATTTCCCTTTAGCTCACGTGGAAAACGATGACATTTATTTCTATTTGGTTTCATTTTATAAAATTAATCCATTATTTATGCCCTGATTCTGTAAAGTACATCTATTATGCATCGAACTTCATTCTACTCACACATCTGATAAACCTGTCTGTAGAATTTTTCCTCATTGATAAAAATGTTTACTCCTCTCTTCCTTTACTCATATATTCCTTCAATTGTTCCATTACAATTTTCTAGAAATAGATTTCTTAGGTCTCAAGTTAAAAACAAATAGGTTAGTATTTAAAACATGGTTGTTGCTACTACTATAAATATAAGCTCCCTTTGTTCATGTTTTTTTTGGTGGGGTATGTGTCAATGTTATATAAATATGATGTTGACTTTTATAGACAGTCTTACATCATAGAAACCTGCTGAAATTATTATCCATAACAATTTTTGGTTAAATTTTCAGAGTTTTCTAGATATACAACTAGGTATAATAATAGTCTTTCTTTCCTACAATTTATAATTTATGTTTTTTCTTTACCACAAATAATGTTGATCAGACTTTTAGTACCATAAGAGGGGGAAATTTTTGTTTGCCTCTGTTTTTAAAGCAAATGATTTTAGGGTTTCTCTATATAAGAAGATATTTAGTATAATTAAAAAAAAAACCCTCTACCATTGATTTATTTAGAATTTTAACAAAGACACACAAAACTTTCATTACTGCCAACATGACATCGAGATGGGTACATAATTCTTTATACTTTTACCCCTTACTATAATAAGCTATGATGGTATTATTTTTAAGGAATACACCGTATTTTGCATTTTTTAAATGGAAATATTAGTCAATGATTTAAATTCTTCTGCAAAACACAAACAAGAGCAATAAAACAAACAACCCCAAAATCCCCTACAGGCAATACTCTCTCACATAGGGTAAAAGGTACAAAACAGGAGAAAGTATGAAAAAGAAAGCTGAGCAGAGAGCCCAGGAACGGAATTCTAATCCTGATTCTGCCCTTAAAGAACTACATATCCTTGAGAAACTTTCTTAGTCTTCCTAGGGCTCAGAGAGGCCCCTTGTTTTCACTTGGTAAGATGATGAGTTTAGACCTGTAGGTCTTTCCAGCTCGGTCCTGTTAATCACTTTAGTTCCTTTCACCTGTGCTGACTCTTTCCTGCAGCAGTAAATGGTCAAAGTTCAGGGCCAAAGAGAGGAGACTAGACTGAGAGGCGCCCTCAGTCTCTTCCTAGGTTCTCTATCAGGCTGGGGTATCCCTTCCTATAGACGCCACAACTGCTGGCTCTGAAATCTTTTCCCATGTCGCAGCCATAGGAAGATTTCTCACGGCATTGTTGTCCCTCTGGAGAAAGACACAATGGCCTCTGATACCCCCCTACACCAACCTTCTCTCCCATGACACTGCTTCCAAGCAAGGACCGCCGTTTCCTCCTATCTCCAAATTCTGCTCTGGCATTCCAAACTGTTCCCTCCTCCCAAAGATGTGCCCTGTTATTATTCAGAGTGAGTAAAGTCAGCAGAATAACTAATTCTCAAATGGGCTAAACTGATCATCAAAAATAAGACCTTCGGTGTGAACGAATACTAGCTTCTATTAAAACCGCCAGTTAAATGGACTTCCAAAGTCATTAGTGGCCAAAGCAGAAATCCTAACACAATGGATGGAGATAGGAAGAGACGTCAAATGACCTGCTTATTTGAAGTTAAAAGGGGGAAGTTTCGACATGGGGGCTGTGGTTGCCTGCGGGGGTGGAGACAGGCCGCTGAAGCTAACTAACATGTCCACAGCCTCCCAGCCCACAGCGCAGGAATGGTAGTGAGAGCACGAATGAGGCCAGGAGTTGGGCAAAATGTGGTCCAGAGGCCAAAGCCAGCCTGCCACCTTTTTTGGTAAATAAAGTTTTACTGGAAACAAGCCACGCTCATTTGTTTACACATTATTTATGTCTGCTTCTATGCTGCGACAGGACAGTTGAGCAACTGCCACACAGACTGTCCAGCCAGCAAAGCCCGAAATATTTACTAACTGGTTCTTTTAGGAAAAATTTGTTGACCCCTGGAGCAGGGTCTGGAGACCTCAAAGACACTGGCTAGCTGGGCCAGAAAATAGGTTCTTCGAGTGGTTCACCATCCAAGGCCAAGTTTAAAAGCCCAGTAGGCCAGAAGTGCCTGTACACAGGGAATTCACAGTGATCGCAGTTAGGCAGGAAACCCTGGGAGGAAGAAAAGCATGAATTCGTCACTACTGTCCGAAAATATCAGCAATTACCTGACTAACTTGGTTCCAATTTGTTGTCGGATTTCCTGTCTCTCTTCTTCTGAGGTCCGCTGCAAGATGTTTTTGTCTTCTAACTCTTTCTTAGACGGTCTGTTGCCAAGTTTGATAGCAAGAGTGTCCCTTCGTCGGATTTTACTTGCCAGAGCACCTGGGAGTTGAAAAGGGTAGAAATGCAGAGAAAGTGGCTTTTAGCCAGTGGCACTCAGGTTACATGTGGCACAGACTATCAGCAGAGCCTAGACTAAATTCTTTATCCATATGCAAGGGAGAATCTTAATTAAACTAAGGGAAAAAAAGCTTTTGAGTCAGATGTAGTTCATTTTGAAAAGAACTAAAGAACTCGTTTTTAAAATGTTCTGAGATACACTGGGACATCATGGAAAAAATTGGAATTATCACCTCATCATTTGGAAAATGGTAGCTGAAGTTTATTTTGCTCACATGGTGGCTCATGGCAATTACTGATTACACAGTGCTTTTTCTTTTGAGCTTTAAAAACTTAGCCCCTCTGCTAACACTGAACAGTTAACCCTTGGCCTTCTTTTTTCCCCTCATCACCCTGCTGCCAAGAGTCTATCTTCTTGACCAATATTTTAACCTTCAATGACCTAGGAATCCTTAAAATCTCTACCGATGATAATTAGTACCAGATGAATAATAATGATTTTTTTTTTTGCTCCATGCAAATCAGAAAGAATTTAACAAATTGTTGTTTAATCATGCGTATAATAGTAACTTGTTGTAATCTATAAATCCAGTCCCACAGTGAATTCCTCCCAAGTCACGCTGCTCAAAAGTTTAAAAAAAAAAAATAAGAGGGGCGGCGCCTGTGGCTCAAAGGAGTAGGGCGCAGGGCCCCATATGCAGGAGGTGGCGGGTTCAAACCCAGCCCCCAGCCAACAACTGCAAAAAAATAAAAAAAATAAAAAAATTAAGAGCACTTTCTTGTTCCCTAAGTTATACACAGATGGCAGGCTTTGTCGCTTCGGTTTCATTCCTTCCCAGAAGGCATCTTACTGACTGTGGAGGAACGACTGTTTTTAATTCTAAAGAGGTAAGTGGAAGAAAATCTCAAACTTTTCCGATGAGTAAGCCAACGAATCTTCACTGCGGCTCTTTGAGAATGGCCCAGGTGAAAAGACCATCTTTGGCCATACTGAGAAAACCTTGGGTTCTTTGTACAAATACATCCGTCTCATAGACACAGGTCTATTCCCCCCACAGCATCACGTTCCAGACAGGCCTGTCATCAAAAGGTAAAACTTCAGGAGCGACACATTTCTAATTTGAGAAAGGAAGATGAGGTGAAAGAACACCTCAAACGTCTGGGTCCTAATGAGGCTTTTCTTCTTTACAAAATGCAGCTGCTTCTGTCTTCCACTAGCCCTCCTGAAAACTTTTTTTTTTTTTTTTTGCTGTTTTTGGCTGGGGCTGGGTTTGAACCCACCACCTCTGGCATATGGGGCCGGCACCCTACTCCTTTGAGCCACAGGCGCTGCCCACCTTTTTTTTTTTTTTTTTTTTGTGAGGCAGAGTCTCACTATCTCACCCTCGGTAGAGTGCCGTGGTGTCATAGCTCACAGCAACTCTAATTCTTGGGCTTAAGCGATTCTCTTGCCTCAGCTCCCAGTAGCTGGGACTACAGGCACCTGCCACAACTTCTAGCTTTTTTTTGTTATTGTCGTCATTGTTGTTTGGCAGGCCCTGGCCGGGTTCGAACCCACCAGCCCGGGTGCATGTGGCCGGTGCCCTAACCACTTGCTACAGGCACTGAGCCCCTGATAATGCTGGAAAATGGTCTACTTTCTCCACTGCCATCCTCGTCCTCGTCCTCGTCCTCATCCTCATCAGTGTACAAGATGGGCCCGTCGGAGTCAGAGTCACTGGCCTGGTACTCCCTCTGGCCTTCCTCCTCCAGGGCGCTGAAGGATTCTGAAGACTCTCCCATCAGCCCAGGAGTCAGTAGCTGAGGCGTCAACTCGTCTTTGGTTGTGAAACTGTTAAAGGCACAAAACACAGGGGTGATGTGAATCTCAGAGCAACCCTTGGAGCCACCAGCACCATCACAAGCAGCAGACATTTCATGGACTTCCTTTGGGCTTGAGAAAGGAAAAGCCAGACACGGGCCAGGCTGAGGTCACTGAAATGGGAGAGCCGTGCCATCTTACTTAACTCCCAAGGTTTTACGTTCTTCACCTGAGACATGGAACAGCCTAACTAGATGGTGTCTAATACATGTAGTTCGTATGGTAACACTACATTTGGCAAATTTATTTTTCCATAGCAATGGGAGTTGAGTGGAAAGAATTATGAGCCAGAAGCTCCTAGATATTTGACTTTCTCTACACCTTTTGTTTGACCTGTATTAAATTCTTATCCGTCAAGCCTCAGCACTCCTTCAGAATCCTTTGAGGGCCTTCAGTTTCATTCTTTGCCCCACCATATCTGCTCCATGGTGACCTGAAGACAATGAATGGATGGGAGTAAGTGGCACACTACACCTTGATAGGAACCTCCCACACCTGCAGGTTCCTTGACAAGTGGGACTCTGGTCATTTTTCTTCCCAGCATCCGGAAGGGTGATGGCCGAGACAAGCACTTCTCTGCCCTACCATATCCGAGACAAGCACATCTCTGTCCCACCACATCCGCCCCATGGTGACCTGAAGACAACAAATGGATGGGAGTAAGTGGCACACTACACCTTGATAGGAACCTCCCACACCTGCAGGTTCCTTGACAAGTGGGACTCTGGTCCTTTTGCTTCCCAGCACCCGGAAGGGTGATGGCCGAGACAAGCACTTCTCTCAGTAATACATGAATTAATTCTATTTCCACCCCAACGCATGTGTAAAATCATTTATCCTCCCTGTGCTTCCACTTGTTCATCTGTCAAACTCTCTTGTGAGACTACAGTAACAACATGAGATGGGAAGTGTGAAACTTAAATGAATTCTTCAGAAGAAAAGTGGAAGGATGGAATACTTTTTTTATTATTTAGCTTGGTAAGAGTCTGCTTTAGAGAGTTACTATAAACACGCAAAGATTGCCAAGATTTCAAAGTCTAGACTAAAAAATAGTACTTTACATAAAAAGCATATGGTAGCAAAAACAATGTATCTTCATTTTAAGACTCAACAGATCCCCCAGACTGCTTTCTGATATAAATGGAAGTGTTCAAATTTGGATGTCACACTTCTGGAAGACAGAGATTACAGAGCACATGGCATGCATCTGTTGTTCTCCTTAATGAACAAAATAAATAAAACACTTATTTGAATAATGAACACAGGTAAACTTTATCAGAATAGGAGGTATTTAAAATTCTACCCTGTAGTTATGAGCCTAAGCAGTCTCAAAATTCTCTGTCACTTACTAGAAAAATCCAACAGATGAAATTCTTGATCTCAAAGGGGAAAATATGAAATTTCGTTTTTTACTGTATAAGATGTACATAATATAAAATTTACCACTTTAACCATTTAACAGTTCTTCCACCTCCAGAACTTTCTCACCTTCCCAAATGGAAACTCTGTACCCATTAAACAATAAATTCTCATAACTTCCAACCCCCATCCAGCAACCACCATTCTATTTTCTTCCTCTATGAATTTGACCAAGTCCTTCAGATAAGTAAAACTACACAATGTTTGTCCTTTTGTGTCTGACTGCACTTGGCATAATGCCTTCCAGGTTCATTCATGTTGTAGCATGTATCAGAATTTCCTTCCTTTTTAAGGCTGAGTGATATTCTACTGTATGTGAATGCTGCAATTGTTTATCTATTCACAGTCAAGGTACATGTGGGTTGTTTCCACCTTTTGGCTACTGCAAACACACAGTGGTATGAGTGCTGGTATAAAAATTCCAGACCCTACTTTCAATTCTTTGGGCTAGATACACAGAAGTAGAATTGCTGTATCGCATGGTAATCCTGTATTTAATTTATTGAGGAACCATACTGTTTTATACAGCGTGAAGTCTCCTCTTAAATGAGGGAAGAGCTATTTTTATGGGATACTTTTCCAGCGTCTGGATTTTTACTTGATTGCCACTAGAAGCCATTCTTGCTTGAACAGTCTGCCATGATAGGTGACCACAGCATGTTTAAAGAATATGATACAATTAATGGTACATTCTGGATGGCAGAACAGTTATCTACTTGAGAGTTGAGCCCTTTATTTGTTTGTATCACTGTTTTCCAATTTATCATGATATTATTTTAATCTTACTATTTTATAATTCCTTGCAGTTTTCAAAGACTTCAGCACACGTTTGCAACTTAGAAGTTATTCTTCTATAGTATATGGAAGGCAGATGATTTATAGTTTGTGGAACTGAGGAAGGCCATTGGTGAGTCGCCCTGCTGACATAGCAATCCAGTCTCGAACCCACTGAAGACTCTCAGTCTACCTATTAAATGTCATGTTATATTACATTTTATTTTTATCCTTAATATTTAAGTTATGTTAACATTGTAAGTTAGACTTAACATTAAATGTACTCCAAATTTACAATCAACTCACGACTTAGCTCTAATTGTTTTCCCTAGAGTTCCTGGGCGCCATGGACAATGTGGGGTATTCTGTAAATGTTTGCTTGGAAATACACTGAACAAAATCAGGTCACTTTTGGACCTGATGGCCTCCAAAAGGGTGTCGCAGTTTCTGCCTTCTATGATACGTGGTACCAGACATATGTGTTGCTGATGAAGCTGCCAATGAAAGGAAGCTACAAATAGTAGCCTGCAGTAAGGAAACAGAGGTGGGTATTTTTATACATAGCCATTTGCTTCATTTAAAGTTTTCATATTTGTATTCCAAACAGAAGTCTCTTCATAAGATGACAAGATTTTCATACATTAGTTGACCAAACATAACTCAGGGAGAGTTCTAAGAAAAGCAAGTGACCCAGAGCCAGAAATTCTAATTCAAATATCCACTTGAAAAAGGAAGAAAGAGTCTGGAAGGAAATTTGGGAGACTACTTACTCCAGGTTCATTAATTCAAGAGCAAACACAAATCACGCCTGGAGAATGAACTGCGATTTAAATTTTTAATTTTGAAGAATATACATAGAAGAAAATCTCTACGATCTCTTCTAGGAAAGCATTAGAGCTACCCTGACCAACAGGAAAATCTAACATAAAGATCTTCAATGTCTAGTGATATCCTGAGTGCTCTCGCTAGTTCTCTGATTATAGTCCCAGCAGAAATGGAGAAAAGACACTTACCTTGTCTGTCTGACAATTCTTCACACACTGGGGCAACATGCAGTGTGGTGCTTGGAAGCATTTTATATGCTGTACCCTATTCTTTAGTCTATTAACCAATAAACCAATATATTCAATCTATTCCAAAGTTTACACATTATCTTGAACATTTATACTTCCTCAAAGTGTTGGATAGTATTTTAGTAAAAAGTACTTTCAACTACCCTTTCTTGCTCACTTTTGTATCTTTGCTTCTTAGTAGATTGGCCAGCACAGAAAATACAAAATATATATATTGTCTATATATATGCTGATAGAATGAATGTTCATTGCTAAATGCTGGAAGTGAGTGCAGTGCTGGAAAATTCGATGATTCAATGAAAACATTTTCTATGTGCTATTCAGTGTTAAAGACATTGCTGTGGTTTGGGTGTGTCCCCCAGGATTCATAGGTTGAAGAATTAATCCCCTATATGACAGGGTTGGGAGGAAAGGCCTAATAGGAGGTGTTCAGGTCATGGGGGCTCCACCCTCATTAGTAAATTAATGCCATTTTTAAAAGGGCTCATGGCAGTGGGTTAACTCTTGCGTGCCCTTTGCCTTTCCTTCCACCACGTGAAGACATGGCAAGAAGGTCCTTGTCAAATGCAAGCACTTTGATCTTGAACACCAGCCAATAAATTTCTGTTATAAATTTTGTCACAAATTACCCAGGCTCAGGTATTCTGTTACAGCAGCACAAAAGGGACTAAGACGGATGCCAAAATGATTCATTTCAATGTCTTCTTTTCCCATATCTTTTATTCAAATGTCAAAACAAATAAACCAATTTGTAGTTTGACATTTATTTTTCTTACCTTGGCTTTCCTTCAAATTTTGGTGTTCAAAATGATAAAAACAAAAACAAAGAAACAAGCAAATAATAGAAAAGGAATAGAAGTAGAAGCAATTTCTCTGAAAAATTTACAGAGTTATTCAGAGCATAGCAATGGGGTTTGCACTCTAGCTTCGCCACTGCTATGTGGGCAATCTCGGGCAAACCAATTAGGTCTCTAAGTGCCAATTTTCTTATCTGATAAATTGGGGACACTTTGGAGAAGAGATCTGTAAATTAAATGATAACACATGTACAGTGCTTAGTTTCTGACACTAAATAAGTATTCAATGAATGAAGATTATTATCAGCAACTAAATAAAGTTGATGTTTTAGTCTCTTGACCAAACCTTCTGTAATTAATAGAATAATTTTTTTAAAAGTATAACATGACAGATTTATTTTGAGAAAGAACCTTTTAAAGGATCTGAAGAGTGAATACAGGTTTTATTCTTTGACGTAAGAGAGAAGAGTCTGAAATGAAGAACTCCAAGCCTTCCCTCGACAGAACTGATAACTGCGTCTACTACATTGTGGCAGACTTCCCTTCATACCTGTAGGCAGGAGGGTTAACATTTCTGAATTAGTGGGAAATAGAATATTTATAGGACTTCGTGATGCAAGGAATTAAGGAGAATGAGGACCCTAAAATGAATCCCAGTTTCTGGCCTGGGAAACTGGGTGATGGTGGGGCAACATCAAGTTCCTTGGCCCATTTTGTTTACTCACCTTCTTAAAGGAAATGATGCCTGACTACCATCATCTATCTTCCATCCTGCTCTGTTTATAAAATCTAGTACCAAGGTCATCTCATCTTCAACACAGCTTCTGCCATGCTGACGTAGGCTGACTTCCCTATAGATCACTTTTTCATTTTCCTTCGACAATTCAGTGTGCATCCTTGGACTGCCCTACACCATACCAGACTCTGAACACGCTGCCGGGGACACTGAGGTAAACAAGTCATGTTGGCTACTCTGTCCCACAGGCAGGAAAAAAGAGGTTGTCTGCATAGAAGAGAGGTAATAACCCCTTCCGTCTAGAAACACTCACAGGCTTCACACAGGAGGGAACATTTGAACTGGGTGGGGAATTAAAGGGACAAGAAAGGGGGTCATTCTGGTTGAAGAAAAAGGAGTTAGGATTTGAACATTCTCTCCTGATGGTCTTTATGCTCTTGGAGAAAGGGAAGGCTAAGTCACTTGCTGAAATGCGGTGGGCAGCAGTGGGCCATGTGGGTCCAAACGAAACAGTAAAGATTTAAAATGAGCACTGTGAGGAAGCCAAAAGGAACTCTGCAGGAACGAAAGCAAGGACCTCTGAGGAGCGCTGAGGTGGGTTCTCCAGGAGCTGAAACTCGCAGCTGTGAAGTGCTGCTGTGGTGTTTCCTCCAGCAGCCCGGGGCAGTCCTGGGTTAAGGGCTCTGAAATGCCAATGTCTAGGTTACATGCCTAACAGTCAAGTATTTACTAGGGGGTTAAATCATGAAAGAAAGCAAACTAGGCTCCTTCATTCCCAACAGAATACATCAGTAACTGCTAGTACTCAGACCGACTAGAGGGTTTCTACCCGACTCACCATTTTGCATTTTCTCTGCTGTCGCTTAAGCCAGGGCCTGAGTGGAAAGTGGTTCTGCTCGTCGGCTCTTCAGCCCGAAGGAGTTGACTCGGGTCTAAGGCAGAGATGGGCAGGTCAGCTCCGACGCTGACCAGGACGACTGGAGGGTCCGAGGCGCTAACACACTGATCCTTGAGAGCCAGAGGAGGGGTGGGGGGCGAAGGTGGGGGAGCCACAGAGGGCGGAGGGACCGCAGACTTGGACCGCTCCTCAGCCCCCGCGACAGTCTGCTCGGGATCGAGACTCCCCACTCCGGTGTCTGAAGGCTCTCCTGGGAGGTCAGGTGTGCCACAGGTGGCTGCATCTGAGGACAGGCGGTAAGTTGCTGGCTGCTTGCCAGTTTTTTTCTTGCCCTTTGTGGTCCCCACTGTCCCTGTTTTGCTAGCAACTGTCTCCTTTGAAGCTTTGGGACGAGATGAGGTGGATGACGTAGATGGTGAGGCCGATGCTTTGGCCCCAGATGGTTTTTTTGAATGAGAGGAACCAGCTGCAACAGACAGATTTTGAATTAAAAATCAAAGAATACCATGCTTTTTTCTTTTTAAGTAACCAACCAGTAATGGTCAATGACATTTAAAATGTTCCCTTTAAAATATGTTGAACAAACAAATGAGAGAAAATGGGCTAATTCTGACAATGCTTTTGTTTTCTGCTCCCAGTCTAAGAGGGAGCGAATGACAGTAAGACTCAGAGACAAGAACCCTGTCTTCTCCCTTCTCTAGTCTTTAACTGGGCCAAAGGGCAAACCCTCAGCTCCTTGTCCTACGTGCACCTGAAAAAGCCCCATCGTATGCTCTGAAGAAGGGATGTCATAAAGAACAGGCCCCAGCAGCTACTTGGGAGTAGCACACAGTTGGGCTCATCATAAATTATACATGTTCTCTGATGTCTCTCTGGGAATGGAGTGGTGGGCCACTCTCTGAAGAGGCTGAGTATATATCACCAGATCCTTTTGGGTCAACAGCACACTCATTCAGCCTACTGCTAAAGGAGCAAACCCCAGGCTGGTGCTGTGACTCAAGCCTGTAACCCCACTATTTTGGGAGGCCAAGGAGGGAGAAAGCATGGGTTGAAGACCAGCCTGGACAGCACAGTGGACACCTCGTCTCTACAGAAAAAAAAAATTAGCTGGGCACAGTGGCATGCACTGGGTAGTCCCAGCCACTAGGGAAGCTGAGGCAGGCAGATGACCTGAGCACAGGAGTTCGAGACCATGCTGAGCCATAATCACATGGCTGCACTCTAATCTAGGCAATAGAGCAAGACTCCGTTTGGAAAAGAAAAAAGGGGGCAAGGTCCAAACTAGCAGTTTCCACAGCTCTGAAGATGCTGGCCATGCTTGCCTGGCCATCGAATCTATCTGTAGTGATGGTACACAGGGAAAACATATCACCTAGGAAAGACATGAGCCCTTCAAAATATTGGAAGGCAGAAAAAATATTCCTTTTTTACAAAAGGGCAACACCTCAATAATCTGGAGGGAAAGATATCATTCTAAGGTCTTCTGACCCACATCTGAAAATGGACTCTCCCTCAGGTTTCCGTTCCAACAGGACCTGCATCAAAGGATCATCCTGGTATATTTGCCACCTTCAACCAAACCATTTACAGGAAAAAAAAAAGGCTAATTACTTTTTTCTTCCTGTAATCTTAGGGTATACGTTTAAACTTCCATGAGGATATTCCTTTGTTCCATGACCATCATGATCTATAAATTTCTCCTAATCGCTTCTTCTCTTATAATGTTGTCTGTTCCTTCTTGTCTATAGGAAGAGCTATCGTTCTCACAACTATCAGGAAATATCTTGTTCGTAGGGTGGAGCCAGTCCACAACACATACAGATGCTGTCGTAACTTACCTCAGGTTATAACTTTACTGAAGTCAATTCAGAGAGGGTTAAGAGACAAAGCCAGTGAGATTCATTAATTCTAATAGACTAAAGAAGCCGATCTCATTCAGCAAGAGGACACAGACTGAAAAGAAGTCCCTATGGTTTAGAGTCATTATTAATTTACATATACATAATGACTAGAATTCCCCTTCCCCTAATCTGGACCTGTTAATATATCATTACAGTTGACAACCTTCACTTGCTTAGAAGTGAAACTCATTCAGCGCACTCCTTCAAGCTACGTCCATTCTAAATTTACTTTTCATAAAAAAGACGCTAAGGATTTGATGCCTAAACACGCTCAATTATTTTCTTAGGTAAGTTATGGCTTCTCGGCCTGTTGGCTAAGATTAAGTGTATTTTCTTAGGTAAGTTAAACAGAATTGCTTCCACATAACACTTCTACTAATTTTTAAAAGAAAATTCTTTCTTTTTGAATAGAAAAGTTAATTTTAGCCTGGCGTAAGGAAAAAGGTATTTTTTCCCAATGTTTGGAGTTCAAATTCAAGCCACATTAGACTTTTTCTTAAAGATCTTCTAAAATGATAGGGCTTTGTTAAAATCAGCCATGTTGGCTACATTACTTTGAATTAAGGCTATGATTTTAAAAAAAGAGAGAAAATGCCACCTGTCCCCGGTTAAGTACTTCAGTTGTTAGTAATGGGTAACAATGAGAGAGAGTAAATAAGGAAGATTTAATCTTTCTTCCTGGCAAAGCAGTGGAATGTTTTAAACTGATATCTTGTTTTCTGGAGACTTATGCTAACTTAATAAGAAAGAAAGAATCATAACTGATAGGTATTTTAAGAACATAAACTATTGGACTAAAAATCAAGAGCTGCGCTTGACCTAACTTTTCCAAAAGATCAACATTCAAATAAAAGAAAGTCAGCAGGTAGAAAGTTGTAAACGATTACACATGGATTACCAGTAGGATTCTAAAAGAGTATTATCAATATTTGATCAAAGGATCCTTGGGCTTATACGATGGGCTTGCTGGTCTACTTCAATGCAACCTCGGTTTCTCTGTGACAGTCCCTGGAATAGCCACATTCTTATTTACACTAAGAGCCTGCTGGCCCTCTTATAATACAATGAATAAAATGACTGTACTATTCTCTTAGGACTATTATGAGGCTATTAATAAATCTTTGAGTAACATATCTGGAAATAACTCACAATCGCTCATGAAAACTGTGCCCTTGCATTCATCATCAGCTTTCTTCTGAGGGAAGTAAAAAGAGTCCAAGCCAAGTCCATGGTGAGCTGATACTATGTGGGGAATGAAGAAGTGGGGAAGTGTGTGCAAGACGAGACCTTAATCCCCAGTGACAGAGTGATGGTCGGGGGCTCTCTTTGAGAAGCAGATCGGTGCCTGCCTCACTTCAACAATGCTCCCAGCGAGTGTTACGCAGCATGGATGCTGATGAGTGAGGACAGCTGCTCCCTGAGGAGATGGCCCACGGGCACTGCAGGCGCATCATTCCGAAACATTTCATTTTAGAGCTTATTAGAAGAGACCCAGACGCTAAAGTTCAAAGGTAGGAAGAGAGGAACACAGGGAGAGGGACATCTATTTGCATCCCGAGATCTGTTATATGTGGGTACTGTCACCTAAATCACTCTGAATCGGAGCATTGCAGGTATAAATTATGAGGGCAAAAAGATCAACACCAAGCCAAATCCTGGTTGCCAACTGCTAGAAAGCTGCTGCTGATTTTAAGGAGAATAAGATTTGCACAGGAGAATTTTTATGCACATGACAATGGGAAAAGGCACTGAGCTTGTGGGCTTTGTGTAATGTCCTTTTAAAAGCTAGATGACAGGGTAAGCATCTTCATTCCACTTTACTAGCAGAATGGCAGTTCCACTTTGCATTTAAGCATATGTGATTGGAAAGGAAGGCTGCATGCATATTGTATGAGGTTACTGCAGATCAGTCAAGTAGCTGCTGGTGATCTCTAATAGCGACTTGTAACCACACCACACTAGATGCTTTGTCTTATAACACCCTGAAGTCTCCAGGGGCTGGTGGGGAACCAAGCATGCACCTTTCAACTCCACTGAAGGAGTCTACCTCCCTGACTGTGGTAGAAAGTAGCAGGGTGGAGCTGAACTGAGTGATAACGAACCCTTGCCATTTATCAGAAGGGAGAGGACCATGGATGCTGGAAATTTAACATACTAGTATACAGCAAATATGTCAAAGATGTGTCTTATGCAAACCTAAGATATTTTGAAAGAAACCCCAAGCCAAAAAGCCACCTATAAACTCACATAGGCAGAAGGGCAGTGAATGTCTAAATAATGCTTTAGCAGATTGCTATCATTCATCAGGCACACTCCCCCGTACCCTTCAACTGGGTCTCATATGCAGACGGTGGATACTTAAGATAAAAGAGGCATATTCACCCAAAAACTAATGTGGTGAACTAATCACTGGTTGACTTTCCTTTGCTAGACAGCAACAAAGGAACCTCCCAGGCATTCTTTGTGTCAAAGCTGAATCCAATGGTGTTGTATACTAAGACCCCCAAAGACCATGATACCTGGAAGGGACAATAAGCTCCCCCCCAGAACCAAGCACCCTAGACTCAGTCCGGGGGCGCTGGGGCATACTCACCAGCCTCTCGAGTTGTGTTTCGGCTTGTTGGCTTGGGTGGAGGGACCGGGGCCTGCTTACCAGGAGCCTTGGTATTTTTTTTAATGGGAGGCACTTCATCACCTTTGTGGCTGGCCCCAGTCGTGGCCCCTTTTGGAGGCACGGGTGTTTTTTTGGGTTTAGGTTTGGGCTTAGGCTTAGGAGGAGCTGAAGGAGGTAGAGCAGGAACTGCCGGTGTTTCAGAGTGGTTTTCAGGGTTCTCTACAAATGAGAAAGTGAACAGAGGCAGACTGATACAGACACACACCATATAAAAACCAGGAGCAAGACACGTGACAACAGTGACACAAAGCGCAGCTGCTGGGCCCTGGGGAGCCCACGTGGAGCTCTGCATGAGAAAGAGCAAAGTGTGGGGCAAAAACAAAGGGTGAAAGACGGGCTGGGGTGCACTCTGCAGGTGCCTTCATCACTGCTTTGCTAAGACCCGGTTAACCAACTTGCACTGAAGACGTTGTGTTAAGGATGAGCACAGAAGGCCCCAGGTTTGGGGCCTTAGCTCCAGCCTCAAATCTCTGGTTGCAGGATGAGGATGTGAGCATTAGCTGCTAAATTTAAATTATTGAACAAAGTCGGAGGCCCTTGAAGGGTGGCAGATGAGCATATCACGCCCACTGCCATGGGGTGAGGACTGGCCGCCTCAGCAACCACTGGACTGCTATTTTCCAGAACTCGAGCCCGATCAATCAGAAAAGATTTGTGTTCAGTCTTAATTGTGGTCAAAAATCGATTCTTTTCTAAGATAAAGAAACTCTGGAGAATCTTTTACATGAGGTACAGAGTGCTGAAGAATGAACCACTTTCTACTATGAAAATGTTCTCAAGTTCCCCCAGTCCATTGGCTGCTTCCTGTTCTACAACCACTTCCCCGGCCCTTCTCCACAGTTGTCACACTGAGAGTGACAGTACAGAAGATGCAGAATCCAAAAAAATCTGAGTTTGTCTTACAGTGCCAAAAAAAAATAATTTTGGGAAAACCATTAACAAAAGTAAAAATTCATATAAAAACTCACAGCTGAGAATGCCTGTCGCAAGATTTTCTATCAGTGGCAGAAAAAGAGTATCAGTCCCCAGTTACTGAAAGAACATGCAGGTGCTGAAGGTTCATTTGTATACTCTCATTAAATTTTTTCTAATAATGACTGACTGGCATGAAAATAAACTCAAATACACTCTGGTCCAAAGAATTAAGCAGCAGTTCTTTAAAAATGAGGCACAATGAAAAACACAGGACAGTGTTAAGACAAGACTAAACCATCACTTGGTCTGTCCTCCCATTAATGAAGGAGCAAGAAAGGGTTTTGCTATTAGAATGTATCCCATTTTGTTATGATTCGTATTATATTGTTTCTTAGGGAGTGTGAAATATGGACTTTTTTTAAACCACACCCCTGATCAATCCACACATACGTAACCAGCCTAATAATGAATTAAGTTACTATAGGTAATCGATAAAAAGTTCATCTTTTATCCTTGGCTTTCTTCTCCCCAGCCTGACTGCTCCCCACCCAAGTCACTGTAGCCCAAATTGACCTCTCCCACCTCCAAACTTAATTGGGCCTTATTATGTGAACCACGTATTCAACATTTATCAGAAAGTACATTGTATTTTTGCCTTTCTGTTTATAGGCCTTGCTTCTTCAAATAAACTGCTTATTACTATAGTACAGTTGTGGCCCTCCAAACCTGGCTGGTCTGAACTAGGCTAGGTAATTACAAAGGTCAGTCAGCATTGAGAATGATACAAGTGGATACACACCTAAAACATTTTCTTTTAACGTAAAATCTACTAATAGACATTGACTTAGACATAGGCTGAATTTATTCTTCAAGTTTTTAAAATATAATCCTTGTTATTTTAGCCCCTAGCATAATACTGAGATGGGTGGAGACTGAGCCCCACGGTGTTTTCCACTGTGAGAGCCACAGTGATCTATCTGCCTTGCTGGAGATTTTCTCCCCTCTCTTACACTGGTGCCCTGCATGTACCTTGTCTTGGAATACCACTGACAGGTATTTTTTCTTTCTCCCTAAAGAAAGAAAAATTATATAATTTAATTGTCTTAAATTGTAAAGCTATATACCAAGGAAAGTATCCAACTTCTGGCCTTGGGAAGCAAGAGATGGCTGGCTCTGTGGCAGGTGGGAATGACTATCCTTACTAGGGGAAAATGCACACACTGCCCATGAACTTGCTCCTGACTCCATGGAAAAACAACCCACTCTTCCTCACTCTTCCAACTCTACCACCTATCTTTGTTTGTCACTCTGGTGATTCCTAAGTTGTGTGTGAGGGTACATGTGAGTGTGAAAATTGCATGTTTTTCTGACTAAATTATAGGCTCCTTTTGCCTGAATTTTACATCCCATTGAACACAATGCTCTAAACCAGTGGTTCTCAACCTTCCTAACGCTCTTTAATATAGTTCCTGTGGGTCATGACCCTCAGGTTGAGAACCGCTGCTCTAAACGCTATGTCTGTTCAATGACTGTGACTGACTGGCTATTTGTTATTGACACCCAAATCAGCAGAAAACACTCTTCACATCTATCTGGAAGATAATGAATTAAGTCAAGTTGTTACTTTTTACTATTACCATACGATCTGAAGGCAGGATATAAATCGATGCTGTATAGGAAGGAGTATTATTTCAAGAGGAGGTTGAGAAAGGGCTGCCTACTCATTCTGTGGGATGAAGAGTCCGTGCTCCACAGCAATGCAGTCTGAAGACAAGTCATTTCCTTCCAGGCATGGCTCTTTCTGCCACTTACAGGGTTGAGTTCCACAATACTTAGAGCAGGCTGGGCACAGTAGCTTACACCTGTAATCTTAGCACTCTGGGAGGCCAAGGAAGGTGGATTGCTTGGGCTCAGGAGTTTGAGACTAGCCTGAGCAAGAGTGAGACCTGGTTTCTACTAAAAATAGAAAAAGTAGCCAGGCATAGTGCCATATGCCTATAGTCTTAAGCCCAAGAGAGTTTGAGGTTGCTGTGAGCTAAGATGCCATGGCACTCTACCCAGGGTGACAGAGTGAAACTCTATCTCAAAAACAAAAAAACAAAACAAACAAACAAAACCTCCAAAAACCCAATACTTAGAGCAAGGCTGGGAACCACACGCCTTCTTTACCTTGCCTAGAATGCACTTCTGCCCCATTCCTCTACTTCACGTGGCTACCTGCTTATCTCTTTCAGGACTTAGTTTTGAAATATCCTTCTCTGAGAATCAACAGTGGTTCCTCCTGCAAGCTCCCTGGCTCTCTGCACTCAGGCCTTCCACAGGACTTTAGTTGCCTGCTTGCTTTCTGGCCTTCTCATAGGCCATGATCTGCTTGAGGGCAAAGGCCATGTTACATTCACTCCTCCTTTACCAGCCCCCAGTAAAGTCTTACCCACGGGAGACCCTCATTATTATAAGTGTTCATCCTGTGTGAATTCACTGAAAGCCTTTTAAAATAACTAAATACAAATAATATCAAACAATGTTTGGATTTTTCCTACTTCATACCAAGGTGTAGTTAACAGACAGCGAGTCCTCTTTTCTGCTTTTGTATACAGAAGGGCACTTGCTGAGAAACAATAATGGGAGACTAGGTGCCCTGAAGACCTTAGGGAAAAAGTCTCCAGGATTTGGCAGAGGAGGCTACCAAATCAGGTGTCTTCGGGAAAGACTCACATGTCCTGGGTGGAACCCACCCACACAGCGAGTGAGAAGGACCTTACCTACCATTTGTTTTGCTTTTTTTGACACTGGTATTTCAAATATTAAAGCACTGAGATATTGTCTTATAAAGAGATATAATAAGTCTCAAGGATTTTAAAGGCACGTGACATGGTTTTGCAAATATAGGCAATTAATAGCTAAAGCAATGTTCTTCAGTAAGTTCCTTAATGCGGAAAGAAAGGAAGCACTGGCTGGGCACCTGTGGCTCAACAGGCTAAGGCGCCAGCCACGTACACCTGAGCTGGAGGGTTTGAATTCAGCCCAGGCTGCCAAAGAACAATGACGGCTGCAACCAAAACATGGCTGGGTGTTGTGGCGGGCGCCTGTGGTCCCAGCTACTTGGGAGGCGGAGGCAGGAGACTCGCTTGAGCCCAGGAGGTGGAGTTTGTTGTAAGCTGTGATGTCACTCTATCCAGGGTGACAGCCTGAGGCTCTGTCTCAAAAAAAAGAAAAAAGAAAGGAAGCACTGTTTTCCAAAATAGAAGGTGAACTAAGACCATTAGATGGTGAGTTTGCATGACAGTGAGCTGACGGAGGGAGGAGGGAGACCAGAAGAAGAACAAAGGCAAAAGTGAATCTTGGGTACATTTTCAGAATTCATTGGGTCTTTCCAGAAGAATAAGTTGTTGACTTATAAACTGTTCATAAGGAATTTCTGATTTAACAAAATATGCTGTAATATTGGTTATGAGTTATATTCTTTTTAGTCTCAGGAAGTGGCTTTGCACCCGTTTTTTTCTCCTCATTATCAGGGTGGCTCTGGGGTGTGCACTGTCCCCCCAAGAGGAGGGGTGTCCTGCCTCGTTACTGGCAGGTCAGCTCTTCCAACACTGTCATCTCCGTTGGGACCGCCTAGCCAAGCAAGAGGTCCTCTTGGAACTTATCTGACCAGAAAGAACCGAATGTCCTAATTCTAAGAACAAAATAAGAAAAGAAAAACACCTCAACTATTCATGAACCTATTAGGTCTGCCATCTTTTCTTTAGAACATCAAAGCCTGCTGGTGAATTCACATAAAACTGTCAGCAACTTTTTATTATGTTGATAAGGGAAACACTTCCTTTGAGGTCTGGCCAGTCCAGTGACTGATACCCTACATGGACTAGGCAAGCAACAGAAATGGCATTGGTACAAAATAAAGGATGTGATTCTTGAATGTGAAAAGGGACAAACCACAGATGGATTTGAAATTTAATAATTTGGTGAGACAGGACAGACAAACAACAAAAAAAGTCACTACTTACATTAACAATTTCAACTAAATCCCTTTAAAGTTCATTTACGTGTATTTTCTCTTTATGTTCTAGGAATATTATCATTACCAGTAGTTAATTTCTCATATTTGGTGCTCATAAGCTTAATTAGTTTTTCGATGGGGCAAGGCTAAGTAAAGTTCTAAGTAGGCTTCTAAAGCTTCCCCTCTCCCCCACCAGGCTGAAGGAGTAGGTGAATTAGATGAATAGATTTATTTATTTATTTACTTACTTATTTATTTATTTGAGACAGGAGCTCTCATTCTGTTGCCCAGGAAAACATGTAGTGGCATCATTAGAGCTCACTGCACCTCAAACCCTTGGCCTCAAGTGATCCTCCTGCCTCAGCCTCCCAGAGGAGCTGGGACAATAGGTCCACCCTGACCCTGGCCCCTAAAACCTTTAAAGGAGCCATCCTCAAACTTTTTAAACAGGGGGCCAATTCACTGTCCCTCAGACCATTGGAGGGCCGGACTATAGTTTAAAAAAAAAAACTATGAACAAATTCCTATGCACACTGCACATATCTTATTTTGAAGTAAAAAA